>JAYRBW010004864.1:0-13734 GCA_036023295.1 Invenusta paracnida | reverse complement strand
CTAATCAGTTGGTCTTCTCCTGTTCTACCTGATCTGAAGCCAGACTGGTTCACGTTCAGCAGCTTTCTGTCTTCAAGAGTGAACATGATTCTTTTATTCAAAATTCTTTCCATGAGCTTCCCTATGCATGATGTTAAGCATATTGGTCTGTAGGAGCTTATGTTTTCTGGCATTGCTGTTGTTGTTGTTGTTGTTGCTGTCGACTATAAAGTATCGATTGTTTTTTCGTCAAAGATGACGTAACCAAGCGCGCGACAGTTTTTTCCAGTCGAACGGAAGAACCTTCTTCTGTCGTCACATCTGGGACTTGTCACGTCACATTTAATTATTTTAATATCTGCAAATAATGGCAACTGCAAATTCGCTTGATTGGTGGAAAGGAATTTGACATATTTAATAATTATTAAAAATTGAAGGTATTGATTAAAAATCAATACCTTCAATGTTTTAATATCATTAATCCGGTGAACATTTTGTGTTGGAATGAATATAATATCATTAATCGTTTCGCAAGCTCCTTTTACGAAATTTTAAGACCATACATAATGTTGTCGTGCTCTTTTGCTTTTCAAATAAAGTAAGTATAAAATATAATAGCCGTTTTTTATTCATTATTGCATACTCAAGCACACAAAGTATTTTCGTGACTGGACACTGCACATTGGGATTCTAAATTATACCTTTATACTTAAATTGATTGTACTAATAATATTGATAATCAATATATTATATATTCATACATTTTGCAGTCAAACTATGATTGGACCATTTTAAGGACAGCGGCAATGGCAGCGGCAGCTAACAATATACTTCGTAAGTGCCCCAAATCATGGAAAGGATGGTCGCTACTCGTTTGTACTATATCGCTGAAGAGAACGAATGGATTTTCGAAGACCATGCAGGTTTCCGATCATAGCGCTCTTGTTAAGACCAAGTCATCAAGCTGACATAGGGCGTCAGCGATGGATTCCAAGCACAGCCGGCCCAAAGAAGTGTCATTGTCCTTCTTGACTATTCTAGGGAAAATAATAGGGTGTGTTGGGAAGAACGGCACCCCAAGCCACTTTGTGCGCTGGATTGATGTTTTTCTCCGCAATCGCCAGGCCAGTGTCCGCCTAAATGATTTCACCAGCACCATTCGAAAAATCAGACAAGGTCTACCACAAGGATCAGTGATGTCTCCTCTTCTCTTCAACCTGTACATCAACCCTGTCAGACAGACCATTCCTCACAACATTAAAGTTAATATATATGCTGACGATTTCGCGATGTGGCGTCAGGACCATAAGAAGGAGGAAGCATTTCGTGCCTTACAAGGAGGAGTAGAGGCTATCCAACAATGGAGCTAGCGGAAGAAACTTATGCTAAACCTGACTAAATGCGAAGTCAGTTTTTTCTACCCGGATACCCACGAGGCGAACTACCAGCCGAAGATACTCCTGGAGGGATACAGACTCGCCTTCAACCCTACCCCCAACTTTCTCGGGTCACCTTTGACATGTCTCTCAGCTTTCGACCCCAGGCAGAGAAGGTAGCAAATAAAGCTATCTCCAGATGTCGGATGCTAGTTGCTCTCGCTACGAGGAATGGTGTTGGAGCAATACGTCAATGAAAAGGATTTTTAGAACATCAGTAAGGTTTTTTTTGGATTATTGCGCAGTTTGGCAGGCATGGGCAGCCAGATCTTTCTTCGATATTGTTGACAGAGCCCAAAACAAATCCCTCCGAATCGTCACGGGACAGGTGGCAACCTCGCCTTTAGAAGCCTTCCGTCTCGAAGCAGACTGCCCATCTTACCACACTGTTAGTCGGAGAGCCATCATAACATCATATGAGAAGTCTCTACGCCTCCATCAGGATAACCCCCCAAGAATCATCGGTGAGAGGGTCGTATGGCACGTCACAAGACCCGCAGTAGCTAGCGAAAAGTAGCTGCAAAAGGAGCGGCCGACATTGCGCTGAACATCGGCCATCGACAGAGTTTCCCCCCGCACGACAACCCTCTTGTGGTCCACACCAAGATGGCATTGCAGCACCACCTTAGCAGGGAACAGTAACAAGAACACCAGACAGAATGAATTGAAGCTGGATGCACTGAACACCTTAAGTAGGGACAATGACCTCTATAAGACCGCCATCTATACAGATGGAGCTGCTACTGGGGACACGTTATTAGGAGAGATCTCAGCGGTAATCACGCACAACGCATGGGAACCCTACAGTCCCTGTCTGCACAGATACCATAATATCCAAGGGGAGACAATTCACCAGCTCCTTTGAAACTGAACTAGAAGCCCTTGCCTTGGCACTTCAGTGGATCAGCAGTTACCCGGGGGAGATGCCCCATTCAGAATCTGCTCGGAAATCCTTTCCGCCATCTCCGCTCTCAAAGCACCACCCACAGACACCTCGACAGATCTCGCCAGAGTTAGAAAACTCCTGAACGACTGCAAGTCACAAATCAATCTCCAGTGGTTTCCAGGGCACGTTGACCTCTCAAGTAATTAAATGGCAGACGCTGTCACCAAGATTGCAGCCGCCGACCCTCTTCTCGAACAAGACCATCACATTTCTTACAGCTCCGCTAAAGCCACAATGAAGATTAAGGACCCGCTTCCTACGAGCCCGCGAGTGATTCGTGTATACGGAGCTGGCAAACGCAGCAAAATTAAACTCGACAGAAGAGACAAGGTACTACTGGCCCAGATCCGAAGCGAATACTGTCGTTTATTCGTCGCATACCGAGCGGTAGTCGAGCCAGGTGTTAGCCCCCAATGTCTCCGTTGCTTATTAGCTCCAAAAACCCCTGAGCATTGGTTTCAAGAGTGCCCTGTCACCCTTCTTTCCTATTGTAGAATTTTGAGTGGTCCTACCCCACCCCTGTCTTATCGTCAAGAGTCCCCCGCGGCGGTGGTGGCGTATGTGCGCCTGTGCGAGCAGGCGTAACGCTCACATTACAACAACATCGGCAGCGACAACCGTACGAGGATCATCTACGGAGGGGAAAGAGAGCGAAAATCAAGCTCATTAGAAAGGACGAAGTCATCCTAGCCCACCTTCTTTCAGGCCATTCCCTCCACCTTGTGGCCTATAGAGCTTTGATTCGTCCGAGCTCGGATCCGATATGCCCCCATTGCTCTTCAGAACCCGAAACTCTGGAATATTGGCTTTTGGATTGCTCAGCGTCTACACAACGACGATCTCGTTTCTTTGGTGGACCGACTATCAGCCTCTCGGTACTCATGGGAGAATCTAGCCAAGTGGTGGCGTTTTTTTGCGGGTAACCGCATGTGACGCTGGTACCTAATCAAGTAAGCAAGCAGCGACATCTACAACTGCTAGACTATGAACCAGGTTTAAGCAATCGTTCTAAACATAATAGAAAAAGTGACGCAATCTCTATTCTTCTACTGATTTCCTAGTTATACATTCTCTGATTTAATCTTATGTAACTACTGTATATATACATATATTGCTACTCGTCTTCAGTAGATTTATTACTTGTTCACTATTGGCTCTTGTGAGAACTGAAACCTTGCCTGTCATAATTAGCTTTATTTCTATGTGTCTAGAATTTCTACGCCTTATTCATTTAATAATTACTTTGCCATTTTAATTATGAAATTAAGTTTTAAGTTGATTAAATATAAAAATGAGTGAAGGGTTGTAAGCCGGTAAATTCATTAGAAATAAAAAAAGTCTTGATCTATTTTGTATATATATAGTCGACCAATTTTCAATTGTATTTCACTCCCTCAATGAAGTGACGGCGTGCTGCCTCGCGAAATATATCGTTTTTTACTATATTTTTATATCAAAGTTTTACTTACCACCGATCAAGACATTTTTATTTCTAATAAATTAAGTTATTTTTAAATTCTAGCTTATTATTTTTAAATAATTATATCACTTCTCTCTCTTTCAATTTATATGCAAATTGAGGTTTCGTCGGTTTTAAGAGTAGATCTGAAAAGAAATGAAGTCGATGCTCTATTATAAACGTAAATTGTCATAAATGTCTTTATTCGGCAGCTGATCATTCATATTTGAACTTTACTGCGAAAAATTATTTTGTACATGTAACTATATATACCTAATGGCCATTTATAATATTCACAATAACTCGTAAAATTTGAGCATTATAAATTTAGATGAAGTCGAATATAGTGTATACCGAAAATCGATAAAATAAAAATAAATAATTGACATTTATTATCACCTTCTTATAAGTTGAATTGAATCAGAAGAAAAATAGATGGAACCACTTTGAAAAGTTAGATAGTAGCGATAAGAACTCTAAAATTCGAAAATCTAACAGATGTGATAAAACCATTCCTTGCGAAAGAGAAATCTTTTTTATCTATCCTATAGTAAAATGAGTTCAATATAAACATTATGATAAAAGTTAATTCACGATGATATATTTTCGTGACTCAAAAATAATGAGTCAAATATTTTTACAACGGTGTTTCTTTTAAATAATCAAAAAATAGTTTACTACCAGCCCCATTGAAATAAACACTGGGATACTTTATATTACTCCATATAATGAAAATTATTTAATTAGATTATTGTGTATAAAATCGTAAATAAATGTATATCTTATCACGCGTAATTTTCATTATTTGCTCCATATTATATTCATTATTTGTGATGACTATTAATGATTTAATACAACAATTATATAAAATAAAAAATTATTTGTATATACACGATAAGAATTTTGTATTTCCATACATAAATAAAACTGACAACACAAAGGAATAGAGAAGTCTTCCGTAAAAGAAGTGATACATATCACAATATTTAGATTAAATTAATACACTAGCTATTTTAAATATCTTATCACAAACAAAATTACACTAATAACTGGACCACCAAAGAGTTAATAAAATAATTTAATTAAAAATTAGTCGAGGTTAAAGAAAATTGTTTTTATTTTTACGTTTCATTTGTGTATTTGTTGAAATTAAACAATTCATATTCAGCCCTAGTTATCTGAATTAATTTATCTTCATTTGTAGATTAATTTCATGACAACATGCAAAATCCGAGATGTTACAAAAAATGGAGAACACATCAGTTCTTTCATGCAGCTTGCTCGGCTTTTCATAAATCTAACAAAGAACAATCAAAATTCTACATGATTCAAACATTTTTTGTGTTCTCATTTTTTGTTTAAGCATGTACTTTTGAATGTTGTGTTTATTGTGATATGAATAAACATTAATCTATGAAGAACGATGTTGTTACACATAGTCTGAATTTTTCTATGAGTGAGTTGAAAATACTGACATTTTTAGTGAAGATATTTAAGAGTGATTGAGTTTGAATGTTGATTTAGTTGACAAGAAAATTTAGAAGATATACCTATGTATTTTAAAACTTCAATCTTTTATACCATAAATCTGAAGTTAATAAATATGATTTTTCTTTACATTTCTGATAAAATGTCATTTTCATTGTAGAATTATTGGCGAATTCTAAATTCGGAAAGGGTTAATATTTATTTGAATATTAGGGTTAGAATATTTGATAAAACATATTTTGCGCGCGAATCCGTTCATTCTTTCGTTTTTTTTAAATGAATTAACAAATAAATCGTTTCCAAGATATAATTTTAATTATCTTGCTTGGAAAGTTAAAGCCATGAACTTACATTTACTATTTATAATTTCCGAAGCCAAAATAAATGTTGTATTAGCTAATTGGTTTACGGTAATGTAATGATTAAATGATTACTAAATTTATTATTTTCGACTGTTTTGATAATTTAACATTTTCTTGTAGTATTTATATTTATTTGGATGAGAGCCATAAAATAATCAAATACTAGACATCAATTTGTTGTCAAATTTCATATTCATTTCATTTTGTTAAATAGTGACTAATAACCATTATTACTTAATTTGTAACATGAAAATAGTTCCCCAACTGCTTATTATTGGTGAGAACCAGGAATCCCATTGATCAAGATCATAACAACAAAATTTTGTGACAATTGTCGCAATAAAAGTCGATCCAGCTTGCTTCAGAGATATGGTACGTTTTACGTGACAACATTTTCTTATTTATGTAATGGAAAACTACTTTTATGTTAGTATGATCCGGATATATATTAACATATTGCCAATCAAGATAAATTATAAACAACAATAATGATTGTAAAATCACCAAATTACTCGAGCCAATCAGTCATGCATAAATGTTTTATTTAACTATTCATTAATTTTAATTAATTTAATTATTTGTTTTTAAATGTTTTAACAAATATTTACGGTTTTTGTAGTGATTTTTTGCCAAATGATTTATTTTTGATATATTATTTATTTATTTTACTATTATTATTATTTTATTTATATATATATATATATATAAAATATCATTATTCTTGATACCACACATATATATATACCTATATATGCAAGATCCCATATTTAAGGATACGTCCTATTATGCATAGAGTACCTATAGCTATACAAGTTTCGACTCTATTGATTATGTATGCAGTTTAATACCACTATCACTTTGCAAAAAGTTTTTACAAAATGTTTTTTAAATTTACAGCAATTACATAGTTTATGTAGCAAAACAGTTTTAGATACACAGGCAATAAATTATATATTACAAACAACTTATGTATGTTAAAATTGTTGGAATATATAATTTAATAAAAAATATTTAATACTACTTTTAGTCTACCCATTTACAACAAATTTATTAAAATAAAACGATTTTATATTGATAAAACCGAACAACGCGATGTATATCAAATCAATAAGAGTCAATACATACTGTTTTCTTACGTTTTGTGGCCTCTGGACATTTTTACAATAATTCCGGTGATTTGCATGGTGTTTCACCAGCGACCGTGTGTCGCATAATCGCAACTGTTTCTTATAACATTCAACGAATTGGTCAGCTCAGTCCACTTTTCCTTCTTCTTCCGTACCGTAAAAACGTTGGCATCCTTTGCTTCTAAAATGGTGTTCTCTTGTATAAATTGAATAATAAACTTCTTCTCCTTTGCACTAAAGTTAGACGATCGTTTGCGTTGCGCCATAATAAGATTATGAGGTAGTTAATATGAGGTGTTAATATGAGGTGTTAATATGAGGTGTTAATAAATGTTATATAGCACACAATTGAAATGTAACAGAAATATATTTTCAAATCCGTGTGTATCAACCAATCAGACTAGACATAAAACAAGAAAGTAGGTCATTCTTATATATATAGCGGTGCTAACTAGAACTGGTGCTTACTAGAACCAATTGATTTAGAACTGGTTTATGAAATCCATATTTAGCACCGGTTCCAGTAAGCACTGGTTCTAACGATAGAACCAGTTCTTACTAGAACCGCTTTATGAAATCAGGCCTATATATGTATAATTTATACTCTTTGGTCATATGTATATAATATCATGAAGTAGGTATATATTAATTTTAAGAACCGTAATTTTATTACATTGTTCAGAAAGCATATGGATTATAAATAAACTTATTTTTTATATTATGTAGTCATAATTATACCCCAATCTTGTTACATATTCATCATAGAGTATTGACGAGTTACCTTTGCAAGAGTAATTGTTGTATAAAAGTGTTATGTATAAATTTAACTAATTATACTTTATACTAATATTAGACTTTTGAAACGTCGAAATTATGCCTCAATATTTAATCTTAAAATTATAAAATGAAAATATTTAGTACTACTTTCAATTCTTAAATATCCCCTCACGCAAACTTAATTAAAATACTACTATTTTCTATGGATAAATCAATATATCGATACCATAGAGATATATATCAATAGTTCGATACTTTTAGGTATTCATGTTAAAATATAGGAAACCATGCAATGATAAAATTATTAGGACAAAGAATTTAATAAGTTAATCATATTTGTTTATATTAGGTACGCTCTTTAATATAACATATTTTGTTCTTTGATTTTTAAATGAAAAAATATTCTTACATTTTTGGATATGTTTTATGAGCTGGAATAACTGAAAATCAACGAGCAAAAATTACTTAAATTCGCTCAATAATTTTGTAATCAATAATTTATTTATTTATGTATAAATGAAATTGAGCATATATATAGGTATATTATAGTATAGCATTACTATTTCTATAAGGAACTATGCTTATTAAACAGTTTAATTGGATTATCATTGATCTTAAATTATTGACAAAACACACAAGTCTAATTGATACAATACAAGTTACTCGAAAGCCAGTTCATATTAATTATCCCAAAGGAATTTAATAGTTAATTACTGCCAAAACATATCCAACGGGAACCTTTATCACAGTCTGTATAACTAATATCTGTAACTATAACTATATGGGAATTAGGCGGACTATACGTTTGATAAGGAATAGAAGTTATATCAGCAGTATCAATACTCCAAAACAATTATATGAGCAAACTCTACTATATAGGTAGATATAGCAGTATATATATGCGTGTTCATAGCCATACTATTAGAAGACATTTGGGTTATAGTTAAACATTATGTTTACAGTCAACCAATATAATATGGGTAATGTATACTGATGAGTACGGTAATACTAATAGCACTTCTGAGAAAGTTCGGCAATGTACTTATGTGCCATAGACTTACATCATTCTTTATCGCAATATACAGCTATAAATGTTATTATTTGAAGTTTAAGCGTTGATAGTTAAAGTCTATTTTCTTATTGGATTTTCGCAATTCCCAAACGCCAGAACTCTGAATGAGTAATTAAGTATACCCTTACTACGTACTAATCTATTTGCAAATTGCTGTATCATGGAATACTTACTACGTCATAAGCGAACGAATTGTTTATAGGCGTTGACACGAGATCATTACTTTCAAAAGTACATTTCGTTTTACATAAAAGAAATACTACATACACATATATACTACATTATGCAAATAACAATTAGGAACTATTATATTTTATATGTTGCATAATATATAATATAAAATTATCAATAAATTTATGTGCAGTTCAGCCAAAATTGGACTTTCTTGTAAACATGATTAGCCTTGGGGTTTAATTGTATATTTCACTATTACATGTAACTGCACATGTTTTAGCCAATGAAAGTTAAAATATTTGATGTATTACACTGGTAGGTGTACATTAACTAATGTACCTAATAATCATTGGCAAAATGTTATATAGGTATATGTATATTTAGGAACTAATAAGCAAAGCGATGTAAGCACTTCAATGCTATCATTATTTTGGGTTCATCTTAAACATTGTGTCAAAAAATACCTGCGATACTTTGATGTCTGAAAATTTGCCCTAACATTTTTCAACTTCCAGGTAATTATTCATTCTATGTTTTAAACCATTCGAAAAAACAGATTATGTTGAACAAATAAAGCACGCTAAAATCATGCACAATTTCTGTATACATAAGCTCTATAATATCTGTATATTATAAATAATGGGAACACATTAAATATTAACATGTGTCACATTAATTGTAATATTAACCCCCTGGCTACCGAGCTCTTCGTATATCCATATCCCCGGGGGGGCCCTTACACATTTTTAATTTTCTTGTAAAGTAGAGTAGAGTTTTAAAACTTCACATGTATTTAGATCGGAAATTTTATAACATATTCCATTGACAAATAGTAGAAAATGCTTTATTTTATTTCTTTTTAAAGTTTTTTATAAATTTTCTTCGTGACTAAACGTTATAAGTTTTATTTCAGGAAAAATCATTGAAGCTCATATTGTTCCATTTGTTCATTTAAAAATTATAGAAAAATGCAGAATGGTTAAAATTATCCTAGAAAATCTACTTCAACATACATACAGATGGGTATTTAACTATTGTGTTACACGATAGGTGCTCTAAACATTTAATTAATATTTTTAAATATCATATAATTATATTTTTAAATTTCAGAAAAGTGAAATAAAAAATATTTTACAGATAACGATGCTTTAAACTTGTTTTAGTGTCGATATTTGTCTCTCAAATTATATAAATATAATTATGAGTACTCAAGATTTTTATTTTTGATCATTTGCAACAATACATATTCTCTCGACTATTTGAAAGATAATATTTTTTATTACTGAATCATATTTCATAGTATAGTTGCAAAAATTTAAATATAATAAAATATCTATCTTTCTATATAACAAAATAACTGGAAAGACATATCATGATGAATTTGCAAACTTATTGTATCATGATTAGTTACTTAGTAAAATTTATTCTATTAGTAAAGTGCATTTAAATATGAATATTTTAACAACTTACTGTGAGTACTTTGTTTGAAGAAGTTTTATATAAATTAAACAATTGAATGAATTTGATTGTTTTTGATTTGTGACTCTACGTATTCTATTTAAAAAACCTATGTATGTATATTTATAAATTGGCACAATATATATGTGTTAGCATTATTTGAACTACCTTCTCTGTAATTTGTAACTTTATAACTTTCTTTGAAATTTTAGCCTTAATAAATTTCCTATTATGCTGTATGTGTTACTATTTAGTACTACAATGCTATTATATTGGAGTATGTCGGGACGGCATTAGATTTTCAATTTCTATTCCAGTTTTGATTTGAAAAATGAGTACTTATGATACTTCTAAATCTCAACTATTACAGCAATGGCCGGTATAATCTGCAGGTAATAATCCACTGATTTATAAAAAAATTAGTGAAAGATTTAGTGAAAAAAGAAAAAGAAGAAGCCAGGTATTCATGGCACCGAGAGTTATTAGAAGAAAATGCAAGCCGTCTGATGACTTAACAAAAAAGAAAGCAGCTCTGATGAAATAAATAAGAACTGGGAAGACATCGATTGTGCGATCATACCGCCCAATACCGGAAAAGAAGCATCAGGGTATAATAGGAGGATGATCTTCAATTTCTCCTCCTTGACTGCCCTGCGCCTGAACATTACCAATGAGGTCAATCTTCGGGTTTGATATCAGACAAGAGATCATCCAGTTTTTGAGGAAAATTGGTCGCTTGTTATAGCGAACGGCTTGAAACCTTGAGCTTTGGGCCCCAGAATAAGAAGAAGCACCCACGGAAATGCATAGCATTGTATTAAAGCTGTTTACCCATTTATTTTTAATAACTGTACTTAAAAGTTTCCGTAAATAACTGATATCAATACTATATTGTTATTTACTTAACGAATACTTTTGTAAATCATACCATTGTTATCTGCGGGCCATGTTCAGATCGATCGTTATTTAGGTTAGTTCACGAAATGATGCCGTAGTATTTAGAAACATTTTCTTGCACATATTGTATTTTTTTAAATTAAAAGCAAAAAGTCATTTTGTAACCTAAGCACATAAAAAAAATTTAATATAAAACAATACGGACATTTAAAATGAAGACGAATAACATATTGAAATATACATTCAAAGGTTACATTGAATCACTGTTAGGTTAAAACAAAATTATGTACACATAAATACATTACAAAAACGATAACGATAATAATAATTGACTATATTATATTAATGTTATTACCTACAGCTATGGCCAAAAGTCTGGTAACAAGAGAAAACATCAGCTGTTTTTCAAGATAATGTAAAATGTAAATTAAGCAGCCTTGAACAGACATTTGGTTAATGCGTGATTGCGGCATTTTGATTGAATGTTGAGACGTTAATTTAGAGTGAATAAGCAATAAGGTAAAACTACTTCTAACTATAGTCAGTATATTATAATAGACAGTGGTTGCATTTGCTATATAGACGAATTTATGACACCGAAGTATTGGGTCCATGGCCGGGGTACAGCCCAGACCTTAACCCAATCGAGAATTTGTGGAAAATTCTGATGACTAAGGTGGCTCGTCACTCACCTAGAAGTTTTGAGAACCTAAAATAAGCTATATGTCATGTCTGGGTAAGAGAAATGGGCCAAGAAGTGTTCAGAACGCTTGTACACAGTATGCCATGACGTATTGAAGAAATTATTAGAATGAAGGGACATTGCAGTAAATATTTATATTTCTGTATATTTTCAACATATTTTTACATATTAGGTATAATAATTTAATTTAATTCCTGGAAAACTTATTATAAAACTTATTTTTGGAATACTATGAATTTTTCAGAAATTTATTTAAACTTTTCTCATGTTACCAGCCTTTTGGCCATAGCTGTATATAATATTATATAATACTATGTTAATGATTGACTACGAATTAACTTTATAAGTACTTGAAAATTCATAAATATATTTAAAAACTAATTTGAACTAATAAATAGTAAGAAAGATAGAAATAATTTAGAAATTCTCACTTTTCTTTAATTAAAATGAGGATTTGTAAATAAATAAAATGAGAGTGTTTTAAAGAAGTAAAAGGAATATAAATACATTAAACTACAAATTGATTATTGGGTTAATTAAAATTGAAACATATATGTTTATTAAATGTATAGGTATATGAATTCTCTTGAAACACTTGATATAACAGTTATAATTACAATTTTGCTTGTCTTTGAAATGGATCAAGAACATGATCATATGCCAATTTACAATGCGATCAATGGATGCGTAGGAAGCTCACATAACTTAATTAAAATGCCACAAATAGTATCCCCCAATTTAAGATTGCAGCTGTGCCTTCACTTGTTACCTTACTAATAAAAAGGATATAAGAACCATATCGAGATATCACAGAATTCAGGAATTTATAAATCGCATATTTTAGTTGTCCTTTTATGCTTCACCACTTTTGATATCCTTAATGTTATCCATACAGTAATACATTCATATTTTCGAAATAAAAATCTTTTGATAAATCTGATTTTAATTCTAACTTCTTTAAGGATTCAGTAGTGGTTCAATGCAGCCAAATATGCATTACAATTATATCAAGTTGTAAATATTAATTATGGGAAAATATTCATCTCAATTGATCTACATATATTCATTTTCTAGTGTATAAATTCGTTCACAGCAGGTAAAATACAAATTATTGATGTCATGTAAATAAAATATATTAGTGCCACTATTAATATGTATATTAATGAATTTTTGACTTTTGTTTCACTAAAATAATATTAGATATGTAATAACTATGTATATTACATTGAATAATATAGATATAAATATACGAAAAATATCATATATTTACCCCAATATATAAACCCTTTCATTTAGCTTTTAAAATAGATTCCATTTTTGAACTAATAGTGGTTAGTAACATAGAATAATTATCAAAAACAGGATTTAAGTAAACGATAGTCTTACGTAAAGTAAGTACGTATAGTAAATGTAAAGTATTTTGACGACTAAGTAAAAATCGTCCTTTACGGCATTATTTTCATTCTATTATTTATATTTTGCTGATGATGTTTTTAAATATCTCAATTACTGTTAAATTTGTAGCAATAGGACTATTTTTACCAAATGTTATGTACATATAATATCGAAATCATAGATAATGTAACAAATTACCAGAAGGGTATCTTCCCCTGAGCGCTACGCATTTAAATTGGAAACACAATTAGGACAAATCCATCATGGCGGCCACCAGTGTATTTCCAATTTTTAAGAGAAAGATGCTCCATCATGATCGGTATACTATATTCTGTGAATCAAACTGTAATTTAAAACCCGTCAATGCACATATCGCACCGAAATTCATAAATCTAGACCTATGGCAATAGGTCGTTAGCTAGTAAAGCTAAGCGAACTATGTAGTAGGTAATATAGGATAG
>JAYRBW010004853.1:0-13736 GCA_036023295.1 Invenusta paracnida | reverse complement strand
AAAATAATATTTAACTAGATACTTTAAATTTCAAAATCAAGAATGATATTTCAACACATTAGCATACACAAATACAATTTTATATATGATATATACTATAAATTACATAATTACCTATAGGAAGGTCAGTATATATATATATTCATAAAATATACTGTATCTGACATAAGTTATGAACTGAGTCTTCATTCAAGTATCAATCAAATGTTCAAAAGTGAAAAAAAATTATTGATCAATGTCTAAAAGGTGCATCAGACATCTTGTACCTGTGCATCAAAGTCTCTTATTACTCTCTCAATATTGACAACAAAGTCTGTGAATATACAGGAGTGCTAATCCAGTTAGGGGATAATTTGTCATGGTGTTGTGCATGTATGTTTTCAAGCGTCTTAGTCCACTAATTAAGCTTCTTTCCACAGAGGCCAATGAAACTGCCATCATCAGTAATACCTTAAAGACCACATACAGGTTTGGGAAAAGATCTACAATAGCAGTCAAAGCATCAGTGACATCAGGGCAGATGACTTGTAACTGCATACCACCAATTTGATAGTTTGGCATCGATGGAGTCCATGTTTGGAAAAAAGCAGGAGTATTCCTGCTTAATCAAACTTTTTAAAGAAAATCACCTAGTGGGATCAAGTGTTGGAAAATGTTTTCTGACAAAACAAGGTTGTACACAAATTCAAAACAGCAAATACTGTGGCAAAAAGATGCAGCTGATAAACTTGTTTTGCTGTCTGAATTGAACTGTTGCATCTCCAGAGTTTCTGTAATGATCAAAAACTGTCTGATAACCTTTGCACACAAGCCTGTGTGATGAGACCATCTGATTGCACAAAAACATTGAAGCTTTTCTTTTCCACCAGACTTTTCCAGATAAATACCCTGATGCTTAAGTGGAGCAGTTAGGAAATAAATCATTTTGTTAACTACAACATACATGTTGCAAATGTATGGAACTTTTGTGGAGTGCATAATACAGAGGTTCAAGTTCTGGCTTTTGCAGTGGACATAAGTAGCATGAGAGTATGATCATTGGAGCACATTATTATGCTATAATTTAATTTAAACTACCTGCCTAAGTTTGTTTTGATTTCTTTCACTTTGGTACAATTAAAATTTAAATTAGTACAAATTCTGTTATATATGATTTTTTGAGGGGGCGCAAGATAATTGAGGGTAGGCACATGCCCATGCCTGCGGGCATGCCTGTGTATGAAACATAATATTAATAACACAATATCTATTTTAAATTAAAATAGATACATTAGTTAAAAGTATATAGGTAGTTGATTACCTTATCATTAAACACACTAAACAAAAAAATCAATTTTATAATTCAAATTAACATTTTAAAGATCAGCCTAAGCCTTACCATGTCTATAGCCTAATTTTATTTGACCACCTTTATTCCTTAAGGCTAAGGAAATAAAGGTCATCACTTTCAGCAGACATTCAGCTCACATTCAGCCTATATTCAAAAATATATATTTTTATATAAAAACTTACCTTTGTTATCATGATAATAATCAAATTATAATAACAGTACTCTATTATCTAACAATAATTTCTTTAACAATACTAATGCAGTGAAAACAGTCAAGATAATTACTAGCAAGGTATATTAATTATAAAATTACAAACTACTCATTAACTATCTGGCTTTAATCATTTTATCAAATTAATTTCAATATTTGATTAGTATTTAATGACAACTTATATGTACCAAATATAAGATCCCAATCCTCAAGCTCTCCAGAATACTGGTAATCACATCTGTTGCTGGGGCCTACTCAAGTATACTAATGAATCACATTTTTGATTGGTACCCAACCAACTCTCTCCAGCCCCCAACAATCTCTAATTTCTTTCACTACTTATTATTTTCATACATGGAGATTTCAAAATCCAGGGTTCATTTCAGTCAGCAAAAAGTCAGGGTTTTTCAAAAACATGCCAAAAGTCAGCAAAAACAAAGGATTTTCACAAAAAGTTATCAAAAACAGCATGTTTTCCTAAAAATGTCAGCAGGATAAAAATGTTAACAACAACAAAATTTGTTGTTTCATAAATCAATATTAAACAGTAAAAAATTTGAGCTATGTGCAATTATTAGTATTATTATTTCTTAGGATCATATTCAGCTTTTGTTTTAAGTTATAATTATTTCAACATTCAGACCATTGAGTAGTACAATATCAGCAATTATTGACTGCAACTTTCTAAACAATGAATTGGTCCAAGTCATCGGTTGAGACTTTTCCAGAAACTCAATAAGTTATAAACCATACCATGAACTATGACCATATATCATTAGCATGTTTAAAGTTGTAACTAAATAAATACAATTCAATTAGTTTTATTAATGTTAATATTTTTATCTACCATACTATGAACTTTGACCATCTATGTATAATAAACATTATCATGTTTACAGTTGTTACTAAATAAATTGTACATATGAATAATATAATCTTCTTATGCTATAGGCACAATTCATTATATCTGGTTATTAAAATATTTAAAGTCAGTGGAAGCTTCCAAAAAGTCAGTGATTGGGTTTTTCCAAAAAAATGAACCCTAAAATCCAAATTCAAATCAAATTTTAAAAAATACAATCAGGCAAATTACAAAACATCACACCAGAATTGACAACTCCCAAAAAGATCACCAAAAACTTAATTTCACCAAAATTTAAAAATCAATTCAACTCAATATCAGTTTGCTAAAATAATTCAAAAAATTCTCTTAATTAAATATCTAGCATCGCATGGACAAACAGCAGCATAAATAAAAATAACTTTCCACAAAACATACATTAATAAACATATAAATTATCAAATATATGGGAACACCTATATGACTAGACTAGTCTCCAAATTTCAATATTATATGTCATTATCAATTATTTCTAGAGATATGACTATTTTTTATAGCAGGGGCAGATTTAGAGGTCTCTCAAGGCATTGGACAAGAGACCCCTTCACCAGCCAGTCAGAAAAATAGACTCTTCAGCTAACACCAATATGTTAGAAAATATTGCTGGAAAAAAAAGCTGAAGGATGCATGCTGTACACAGTAAATTGAGCAAGTATATGCATTTGGCACATTTATTGAGCTTAACTGTGTCTTGCTTGATTTCATAGAGGGTATGACCGATGGTTCAGTCAGTTGATGATTGGAATTTGGCATACAGAGACCATTACAAAGGTATAATAAAGACTATAAAAAAGATAGCTTGACTTAAAATGTAGTGTGTGCAACTTCCCAAACCCAAGAGACATATGGCAAGGCAAGCAGCCAAGCCTCTACATCAGCATATAGTGCTGAAAAATTTGCTTTTTAAAGTTTAGATTGCATTTAAAGGCATCTAAAATTAGTGTTTGTTTATATTTTGCCCTGTTAAATCAAGTTTTAAATACATTAAAAAGGCATAGTATTCTTAAAATGGGGTATTTTATTTTCAATAAAGACAATATCTGATTAATTTAAGACAAAATGACACAACTTATAATTATATATATTAAAAGACATTAATATGATCACAGGGCACCCTTGACCCCTTCCTATATATTGTTTTTATTCAGTTTTTAGAAATTATAATCTAAATTATTTTTTAATTATTTAAAATGTATATGACAAAGTATAGGCATGTGCTTACATTGCCTAATAGAAGCTATGCCCTTGAAAGACAAATGGATATCTCTATCAGCTGCTCTCTTTCCCATTTCTTTATACACTCTACATTACAACCAGAATCCTCAGAATGCTGTGAGAGATTACTGTGAAGATGCAGTATGAAACAACTGATGTCATGGGAGCTTACAACAAGGTTCATGTAGTTTTGGAAGATCTGAAAAAGTTGTTGGCCAATGCCAAAGTTGAGTTTGACACATGGTTTTCAAAAATCCAGACAAGGGCCAAATCAGCAAACATTGCTATTATTGTTTCTTGATAAACAGGAATATAAGAACATCAAGTCAATGCTCCTACAGATATGCCTGAGCAGCACTATTTCTGGAATCTCTTCTTGCCTTTCCTTGACCATCTTATTTCTGATCTTGGTGACCAGTTTGACATAGCTGGAGGACAGGTTATACAAGACTGCTTGGTCTAGTTCCCTCAGTTGTAACTACATCAGTTGTCAATATACAAGTCCTCACAGACATGTATGCCAGTGATATGCCCTTACCCATGCAACAGGACTTCAAAGTGGAATGATGGAAGAAGAAATTGGCAGAAGTGGAGCAGAATAAACATTGCTACAGAATTCTTCGATTCATTGAGTCTCTAGTCTCTAGTTACTATTAATAAGAATAAATAATAAGATTTTAACTAAAATAAATATTTAACTCTAAATATTGTGATATATTTTTATTAGTAAAATATTACTTTTTTATATTAAAATTATGATAGATTTAAAAAAAATTAAAAAATATGTTTGCTACTTATTTTGAAAGACACATTAATAGAAACATTACTAGGGCATTTATAGATATATTTATCAGAATTATTTTACAATTAAAAACATATTTTTATTAAATAAAAATATGTTTTTAATTGTAAAATAATTCTATTTACATTTATGTATACATTTATATGTATATTATATATATATTAAATGTCTCTCTAGATGATATAGTAGAATATAAATGCCCAACTTAGCATTATAAATATCTAACAATTATTCACTAGATTTGATAAAAGCATAACAAATTTCGACTTACCATTAGAAATAATAACTTGTCCAGCTTGATGTTACAAATATTTTGGATGTTGAAGTATTTTGAAATAAAGCAGGACATTTTTATTAAAAATATTTGAAGCAGAACATTTTTCTAGTGGGGAATTTTTAGGCATTTACAACACCAAGATTTGTGTTTTATGCAACAATAACATCAAATGGAATATGTATCTGAAATATTTGTAACATCAAGCAATATGTTTTTATTAATCCATAACAACAAGCAATATATTGTTATGCTTCT
Organism: Invenusta paracnida; assembly: GCA_036023295.1. Classification (NCBI taxonomy): domain Eukaryota; kingdom Metazoa; phylum Platyhelminthes; order Proseriata; family Coelogynoporidae; genus Invenusta; species Invenusta paracnida. Next base: position 8,745 of record JAYRBW010004853.1, on the reverse strand, counting down.
ATCACATCAAATCAAACATCTCATGAGATATTTGTGATATCAAGTTGGATGTTTTTATTAATCTCTATGGCAAGCAGGATTGTCTCTAATTAGTTCATTAGAGACAACAAATAATTGTATTGATGTCTTAAAGAAAATTGCTTTGACAATTGTTTTAGCATCTTGAATTTCATTCCCTTTAAGCTTTCGATTTCATTCATCCATGACACCCTCTCTGTGGCTAGATGCAAACAATTCCATTATGAAACATTTCACTCCACACTTCATTTTTAGAATAGTTAAACCACTGTTTTAATTGTGAAGCCTTCTTAAATTTTTATGGAAGAACACGTTTTGTTCGTTTTATTTTTATGACATTGTAGAGATAATTAAGTATAAATATTTTGTAAATATATTATCTATAAGCAATAATCCTTAATTTCGATAAGCTCGTGACAATTATGTGCTATTTCACGTCATATAGTATCACTATTTCTAATATATTACAAATATTTTAAACATATTTTATTATTATATGATATATATTTCTAAAATGTCATTAATAATTTAATTTCAACAGTTTTTAATATAGTTTGAAATAAAATGTACATGTAAGGTAGTCATGTTTTAACTTTTGGTTTATGTAGTATGATTGTGGATGGAATTTTATATAAATATAGCTTTTCAGATATATATTTGAAATTATTGAAAACTAAGAATAAAATCTGAAACTACAATTTGTAAACTGTAAATTCCAATGAAATAGCTATTATATAAATTTGAAGAATTTGTCTGGATTGTAAGAAATACTCTTAACAAACTTAGTACACATAATTTGCAAAATTAAATTTATAAAATGATCACATAAATATATGTATATTATAGTAAATTCTTTCATGCTATTTATTGCATATTTAGGCTGTTATACAATTTACCAAATAAAATATTTAGAAAGCTGATTCATTTTTGAATAAATGCGCAATCAATATAGATAATACATATTCCAGTTATTCAACTACAGCACTGTAGTTTATTTAGAATTCTGGTTAATTTGTGCAATTTGCACAGTCAAATTCGTTGTATGTATTTATGTGTGCATTCGTTTTTCTTGTTTTTAAACTTTATATATTTTAATGTTTTGAACATATGCACTAATATTACTCGTAGCAACTTTTGAATAAAACTATTTTTAATAAAACACATTTCATAGAATATTTGCATCCGGAAACTACTCAAAACTTTTTTATTTGCATGATTTTCTTCATTAACTAACTCTACAGCTTAACTTAAATTATCCTTACTCTTTTTCTCTACCCCTTCGAATGTACTTGTTGTGTATTTGAAATAATAATAATAATCCATTAATTATTTTCTTAATGCAATTAATTATTATCTTCAAATATATAATATGTTCAAGCGCTTGTGCATTTTTCTATAAACTAACTAGACTGTTATATAAACCTTTTTAATTTTGTTTTGTATACATCTAACATTGCCATTTCTTTATTGAATGTTGGAAGTACATATTTCTAAATTTTGATAAATTAAATAATTAATAATATACATTTTAATTTCACGTATTATTTAAAACTATAGACGACCTTACGTCAACAATGGCTGAACAATTTGGCGAAGGAGGCACAACACTTGGAGCTTGTCCAGGCAACCCAGGGTCGCATTCGTGAGGATGAACTCCTCGTTGCAAACGAACGAAACGCCGAACGCGCTGAACAGAAGCGCATGTCACGTTTGATTCGTGGTAAGGAACAGGAAGAGGCAAGACAAGAAGCCATGGCACAGGTGAGTGGACATTGTAAACAACGTGTTTATTTAATAATTTAGATTATTTTAAAAATTAAAGTACGTTAGAAAACGCTGTCTTTCACATTATCAAATTAGTTTTCGCATTTATCCATGTTTACATTTTCTAGAAGTTGTTTATCTTGTTTGTTATATAATATAGTTTAATTTTTCACTCACTAATAATAGTAATAATGTTGTAATTTTTTACACGAAAATAACCTAGCTTCGCTTTATAGATTTGTTACTTCATTAAATAGAATATTTAGATAATTTTATTCCTAAAAATATACCATGTCGAAATTAAATTTGATCTGTCTTTGAAGAAAGCATAATTTTTTTAAATATTTAGCGGAATATTATATATTCACTGGTGTGATGAACATTTACACACACACTCATATGCACCTGTACTAATCTAAACTGTGCTCGACTGACCCTATCTAGGACATTGAAAATCGCAGAATTCGCGACCGGCAACGAGAACAGGAGGGCAACCTTGCTCGAGAACTTGAACGAAGCAAGATGGACGCTACCCGAGATGAGAAAATGCGTCAGCAAGTTCGGGAAGGCAGGTTAGTGTGCTCAATAAATGACCACCTCTTGACAACAATTTATCTTCATACTTTCCAGACCAAGTAACCTGAGAGAGTATTTATAAAAAGAAATAATGACTTCAGTCTTTTGTACTTATAAATTATTCATGAAAATCGCTTGATTTTTTTGTAATCCAAAATGATTGAATGTTTATATTTCGTGTATATCTATTAATATAAATTATATTAATGTTTCATTCAAAAGTGTTCATTATAAAATAGTATAATGTAAACTAATTGATAGATAGAATAAGTTAAAAAACTATTGTTATTAATTATATAGTATTACTCGTAATACAGCAAGATGTCCTAACAATAGTGTGTACATTTCATAAATTATTCCAGTTTTTACATTTCAATTTACTTTTTTGTATTTTATGAGTTTGGTTAGTAATAACAGTATTATGTTGCACTATATAATATATACACGTAATATAACAGTTTTATTGTAACTGTTTTTCAACATTTCAGCCAAGAACTTCGAGAACTGGAAGCGAAGCTGCGAGAGGCTTACGTAGCAAAAGAGCGTATTGCTCAAATGGCCGAAAAGCGAGCTCTTGAGTATGATAGGATGGTGAGTATACAATTTGTTTTAATAAATTATTGTGTAACTTCTACTTTATGTCTAAATTTAATAACTATAATAAAGCTTATGTTCCTTTCAAGTAGATTTTATAAATTAAGCAATTTGTAAATTCAAATATAATTATATTATTTAAATGATAACTAAAAATTGGATTCTAAGAATTCTTAGATTTAAAAAAATTAAAACCTTGACATATTACACATATTAATTATATAACTATTTTTATTAATGTCTATAGTAATTGAATTTCGATATAATCGTGAATATCTGCATTGTTGGAAAGTTAATAAAAACTAATACTTGCTGACATTTTTCCATTCCTATTGTTATCTATGCTTTACATATTGTCTTTGTAGGCAATCAATATTGATAAGAACATAAATTAAAATTTAGGCAAATATATAAAATGGTTGAGCTCATGATTTTGTATAGGTTAAAATTTGATTGTACACATCACATATATGCAGATGATTGTTTAAAATCTCAAATTCTATGATTATGACTAATTCAATATAATTATATTTGTTAAACAATATTTTCTTGCTATTAAATAAAAAAATTAAAAGTTGATACACTCTTTCAATAGGTTTTTTGATCACGAAAATGATTTAGGTAACTGCATATACTACAACTTATTATTTGTGCTATGTTTATGTAGATATAACTATAAAATGAAATCCCTGACATTTCTGATGCCTTTCACAAACACGAGTATTCAACATTCCAGAATGAAGACTCTGAGATCATGCGGGCTATGAAGGAAGAGGCTGAGAGAGCGGAGAGAATGGAGCGTGAATGGGTGCTCAACCGAGCGGGAAGTAAGGTCCGATATCAACAGGAGTTGGAGCGTCAATTGGAGGAGCAGGAGGGTCGCAAACAGGAGGCCTATCAAGAGTTCCTCAAGGAGAAGCTTATGATCGATGAGATTGTTCGAAAGATTTACGAGGAAGACCAACGGTAAGTTTAGTTAAGCTTTTATTTACAATTTATTTATTTATTTCTCAAACTGAGCTGCTTTGAAACATTCTTACTTTATAGAAAAGTTGCATGAATAATTATATACAGCTTAGTTTTGACGTGTATTTCCTATACAATATGCAAGTTTATATAAAACCATTAATAGTAACCATAATTGTAGTATCTGTATTATACACATAACATAATTAGCATTACATAAAGTCCAAAATTATGGGTGCGATCACTACGCGCTTTATTTGCGCTATCATACTCGTTAGAATTGTACAGATCTAATAATTGTTAAAAAATATAGTCTACTATCCATATTTCGGCTCACTTTTATTTCACACTCTGAATATCCATGACAATTCTAAAACGATATTCCTCATCGCCGAATTTCACATGATTTAGATGAAATTTAAGTCATATTTACATTTTTTTTGCGTATCGGTTTTTATAATTACACAATTAAATACCAGTGTATGGAATTAAATTGATCATTAGTAGGTCAAATTTGGTATTTTCATAAAGCGCCCGAAAAAAACATTGTATTCTTTCCCTTCTGCATTTGTTTGAACTGTCTTTATGAAGACATAATCTTGCGAATGCATTAACGTTTTCTTAATTAATCTTCCTTTGCATTTCATTGAAAATATTCTTACTTCTTTATACCACACTTTTCCATCCGTTTATTTTCTCAAAGGGCAGAGACTACTCACTTCTCCTCCCCTGCACTCGCCTCCCTTTCTTCATTTCGCTTAAATTTTAAAATATCTTACACTTTTCTTTTCTCGTTCTTGCCACTTCTTTTTCTCATTTTTCCTACCTCTCTCACCTTAAAAAGAAATACTATACACTCACGCTAAACTGTTTGTTTTAATGTATGTAATATATCATTTGTTAGTGTGTCTGTGTGTGTATTTCTATATTTGTCTGCTCTGTCTTTTGAAACATCATTTTTTCTAGTATACGATATTAAATATATGTTTATCTCTTTCTGTATGTGGTGTCAGGAGTCGCGAGTTGCAGCTGCAGAAGCGCCATGCAACCCAGGCCTACATCCACGAATTCAACGAGCAGCGAGAGGCCTGGAAGTTGGCGGAGAAGGCGCGAATGGAAGAGGAGAACCGCCGTATTCGGGAGTTCATGCAGGCCCAGATAGCCAAAGAGGCCGAGGCAGCCAAGTTCAAGAAGGAGAAGGAGGCCGCTATGTCTGCTGCACAGGTCCGTACACACAAAACGTTCTTCTTAATGCTTTCTATTGATATAATATGATATGAGTAGGTAAAAGAGATTGCCTGAATAACGTGCTTTGTGATTTATAAGGTAAAACATTAGACCAATGAAAGGTAAGACTAGGACCAATAATATTCATCTAGTTTTAATTTGATAATGGCTATTTCCGTTTACACATTATTGAAATAAATATTATCATCTAGCAATCACTATTATACATTTTACATGATTCAAAAATCAAATACCTACCTAATTTGTCTGCCTATACGCGGTATATCTATATAAATTACTCGATTGAAATGAATATTTCTAAGAGTATAAGCTGGTTAATTTTTAATTATTGTTAAGAATATCTCAATTAAGTGTTTATTCGTGTAATATATATATATTCCCCGTCTACCACAATGTAGCATGCGTAATTTTGAATGCTATTAATACCATTGAACCCCCTATCCTTGCGTCCTGCAGGAGAAGTTGTCCGAGGAGATCGTAAGGAAGCAGCGAGAGCGACAGGAGATGGAGGACATTCGCCAGGAGCTCGTTTTGGAAGAACAAGAGGAGCGGGTAAGACACGCAGAACGCGAGGAGTTCGAGAAGAGGATCCGACAGCGTCTGGAAATGCAGGCCGACCACTCCAGACAAATGCAGATGCGCGAACGAGCTTTGGAGGTAAATAGGTGGTTTCACTTTCATTGTTTTTTATTAAATCATTTTTACACGTGTGATGTATATCCTTAGTAATAGTTATAGATGCCTAAATACGAATCAATCTGTTGTTAATTAAATACGAAAATAAACAGAGTACACTGCATATATATATATCATAGTTTTTTTATTGCTTTTTTAAGAATATTCAAATTAAAGTTTTTGATTTTATACTTCGTCTATATTTACAAAATCTTTAAAGTATATTGAAGAACAAATAACGCATATCTCTCCGTAATACCTATCATCTTAATATGGGTATCTGCTTTGAAATCACTTTTTGGTGATTCATAATATTATTAGTGCATTTCTTAAATAATATTTTTTCTGTGACAGATCGCTCAAAGTGACACATTTTGCTTGACGTCGTCATCGATTTTAGGCACTATTTTCGGTGATATATATACCTATATATACATATTATATATACAACAAACATATTTATATACATATTATACATATATATATATATATCCTTTCATTACATTTTATTCTTATGCCACATATTATTTAATCCTTCTATAATGTTAACAATATTGTATCTATCTAGATATCAAATCTCTCCTGGCACATTATCTTTCGATACCTTTGCTTCTGTGACATACCGTATAGATTTATTTACTCTTAGTAATTCGTTGTCTAACATTCAATTTAATATAACTTAATTTCAATTTGTTATTAATATTACTTATGCATAGGTATACTTGTGCGCTAGATCAAATATAATAATACTCAATGGTTCTTTTAGTCAAAGCTTCTAAGTGGCTGTCTCTAAACTTGGCCAAAATAAACACATTTAAGCAACAACATGTTTATATTAGAAGGAATTTAAAGATCATTGCTGAATATGTTTTTAGAAATTTTGTATATTTATTATGGTTGGTTTGAAAGGGGGCTTACATTCAATCAAGGTACCGAAAATCATTTTTGAGACTGAAACTATTATAAACTCTGATATTGATACATTTCTAAATTAAACAAGACTTTTAAATTCTTGCGCTGCGCATTTCTATCCTCCCGTCTTGTATCCATATCTCCACAGGCGGAGCGCGTGGACGAAGATAAGTTCCGCCAGGCGATGTTGGACAAGTTCGCTGAGGACGACCGTATCGAGCAACTGAACGCACAGAAGCGACGTATGAAGCAACTGGAGCACAAGAGGGCTGTAGAGGAGCTCCTTGTCGAACGACGACGCCAATACGAGAGGGAACGGGCAACAGAGAAGGCCGACCAAGACGAGATACGTCAACGGGAGGAGTTCAGACGCCAGATCATCGAGGAGGAGCGCAAGAAGATGCTCCAAGAACACGCCAAGAAACTCCTCGGATACCTTCCCAGGGTGAGTTTTGCAGCATTTTTTATGCTTGTGGATACATCAGGAAAAGATCAGAAATGCTATTCAGCAGAAGTATAAACTAAGCTTTAGTCACTGGCTGCTCTGAAATTAATAACTTACAGACGTTGTATTACCCTTTTCCTTGTTTTTTTCTCTTGTAAGTCAGTATATTTTCGTTCACAGTCGCATTTATATTCAAACATAGTTGACTGTATATTTTGTTGTTTTTTTCTGTAGGGAGTCATTCTATCTGCAGAAGACGTGGCCATGCTGGGTCCTGAATTTGAAGAACGCTATCGTAAGCAAGAAATTGACCCTAATGACGAAGAGTATTGGGAGAATTATCACAGAGAACGTGAGCGAAGGAAGTAGTTTGCTGACGTCATGGCCTCGAAAAGCCGCATAACTATCCGCCAATAGGAGACAAACGCGTCATTACCAATTCTCCGGTCTGATTGGGTGCCCTGTGTACTGCTAATTCACTATAATTATTTCTTTGCTGAGCCTCCGATTTTCCCTGAATTTATGTACATACCGTAGACATGGTCACATGCCTTAAATCTATACTTTTTCACCTATAATTTACAATCGTGAAATCATAAGTACTATTTTTTGTACTTTGTAATTTCATATTACTGCTGTTTAAAATAATTCTCAGAAAGCACTATTTTGACATTGATTTAGTTTTACAAGTTTGTAATATATGTAGGTACATACTATATACTACTTACTATATAACGCTATTTATTAAAAATTTAGGAATCATGCATGTCTGTCAGATTTTTCTGTGATATACCTAATTATTTCAAATGTACTGAATGAATTTTTTTCGTATAATTGCTTGAATATAAATAAAACTGACTTAAATACACACTTACCATTAGTATACCTTCTGTTTGCTTTTAAAATTTATAGCAGCACAAACTTTAATTACTTAGATTTTAAATATTTATATAATTTAACACTTCGTCCGTAGTGAGGGGAGGAGGGGGTAATACTCAAACAGTTTTATTGAACCATAGACTTCTAGATAAACTAGTAATATCTAGATGTCCATGGGTTGAACTATGTAACAAATGTAGAAATTTATGTACAGCGACTAAAACACTAGCTTGGCGATAAATAATGAGTACCTATATTAGTATATTTTCGAATAGGGTTAAAAGTAATACTAAATTACACCATTCCCCTAGTAGAAATAATACAGTGAGTTATCAAAAATTCTGTATACAGTATATTTTTTGGTATTTCAATAAATAGTTTTTTTCCTTTATTCATTTTTATTAGAGTATATAATTTAGTGTCAAAGTTATAACCAAAACGTTTTAATAAATAGGATGTATTAAATATTCTCTTGATATTTTTCGCAGAATCAATGAAATTTTGATAATTAGTTACTGTTTAGTTTTGATAAATCATAAAGTACAATACAATAATTTCTTACAAAAAATATGAAGAAAATTCCTAATTTAATTTTTTTTTCTATGCATAGATTGAAAAGTCGATTTTTCTTTACAAAAGTTGTAAAGAAAAGTAATACTTTTCCTTAC
>JAYRBW010004842.1:0-13737 GCA_036023295.1 Invenusta paracnida | reverse complement strand
TATTTATATTATATATTTTTAAATATTCGTATAGGTATTATGTACCTATGTATAATTAAAAATTTATATAAACTTTAGATTTTAATATTAATAATAATTGATACATACATTTATATAATATGTATTTTTAAATATTTATATTAATACATTTTAAAATATTTATATTATATATTTTATTATTAACAAAACAATTTATTGATATTATTTTTATTGAAATTTAAATAATTTATAAAAATATTTGTAAGTTCAATATTGAAAAATTGTCATTATATATATGTATAGTTATAAATTACATAGTTTATTAAAACACCTATTAAGTTTAAATATAATGTTTGTAAATTATTAAATATGTATTAATATTATATTACATTGTAATAATGTTATAGTTCCTAATAAATAACATTATATTAACATTATAAAACTTTATATTGAGAATATGTTACATAATTATTAAAATATTATAATAGTTGTAATAGTAGTATATAACATTAAAATATAACATAATATTAACATTATAAAGCATTATATTAATATTATATCAAATTATAATATTATAACAGTTATATTAATATCATAAATAATAACATTATAAAAAATATAAAAAATTAATTTCATATTATAAAGCCAATTATATTAATATTATACCTATAACCATAGAGTACAAGTAGTAGGTAGGAGTGCCACGAGAACAAAGACGGGGGAGGGGGAGGGTGCATTCACATAACCCACGCACCTACTCCGTGAACCTCTCAATCAGAATCGAGCAAGCGCCAGCCAATGAGACGGCTGTAACAGTATTTAGGAGATGCGCGCGTCTTTTTGTCCATTTAAACAAAACTATGTGTCAAATTCAAATTTAAAAGTTCGTGGGATTGTGTGGCGCCAAATTCAAATTATTAAATACGCGAGAATATTTTAATTAAACGGGGAATTATGTACTAGTATTAAATCGTATTTAAGGGAAAAACTTACTGGAACACGCATATTGAATACTTTTCTATTAATCAGAGGCAAACCATAATCACGCAACAATTATACATAGGTTACATAAATACTACTTGTTTTAAATTTCAGTAGTATAGCTATATATAACTGTATTTTGAGAAAATTAATAAATTTCTAAATAATATAACTAAACTTCTAAATGATTCTCTATTTTAATGCTAAAAATACGCTAAACTCCTAAATTATTCCCTTAATGTATGCTAAGAGTTCCCTACTGGTATGCTAAAGATACGCTAAACTCCTAAATGATTCCCTATGAAGTATGCTAAATTCTGATTGGATGAGAGGTTCGCGGGTGAGGTACGTGGGTTACGTGCGTGCACCTCCCCCCTGTCTTTGTTCCCGTGGCACTCCGTTCCTACTACTTATGATAAAAGTATATGCATTATTGCAGTTACTTAAAATATGTGAAAACTTTTTGAATTTACATTTTGAAGATTAAAACCTAAGTTTTAGAAAAAATGTGGGTTTCAAAAATAATTTCAATTCGTATCAAAGCATCTATTATATCTAATCATCCACTTGGAGTAAATTTAGGAAGATTAAACATGCAGCGGGACATACTTCGCAGTGTACAGTTTTAATTTCTTCACATTTTCTTAGTCAAATGTTTCATTTTGTTGTAAAATATCCCAGTCTAATTGTCAAAAAATATTAACAGCATAGTATCAATCAACTGCATATATTATATAAGTCACTCTCTGCAGAGAATATACACAAGACAATAAAGATTATACTATCTAAATACTAAATAGGTGTAATAAAGTAAACTAATGCACAGTTATACTTACATACACATTGTTTCTAGATAGTAAGTTATAAATTACACAGTATGCTATTTCCAAATCCAATTAGAAACGCATTGATAATTATACCTTGCAACATTATACTCAGAAAACACACTTCAAATTAATTAGCTGCGTGTGTTTTGCCTTTTTCTTTTTGGATTTGTACTCGTATGATTTAATTTGAAACACCATTTAGAAATACTGAGCGTTATGAAACTGTGTTTAATCATGGCACATATAAATATTCTAATTATAAATAGTATAAAGCTTAAGTTGTATTTTTATTGATTTGTATGGGGTTGAGCTCCTGTCAACTGTACTCAACGACGATTAATTTGTAAATGTGCAGTTTACTGAGGCCATTCTGATAATATTTTGTTATTGATCGGGATGTTTTACAGCAAAATATAAAGCATTTGTTTGATTCAATTTTTTTTTTAATGTTGTAACATGTCGGCCCACCATAATATTTATTCGATCTGCCATGCTAACAGACCCACACAATTTACTTTCATACATACAATTAAGTTATCCGAAATTTTCAATAAAAGGTTTGCCACTGTCAAAATCTCACGAAATTTGTGTAAAAATGCATTTTATTTTTAATGAAATTTTATTTCTTAACTCAAATACTTTTCTAATTAATTTTTTTTCAAAAGTAAATGCAATGTTTTATTCGTATTTCTGTAAAACTGAATTAAAATATAAACCAAAGACTCGTACATTATTAACCATTAAAGTGAATATCAGAATTATAAAAGTTCTTATTAATGCAGCAATTTAACAATTACTGTATATATATAGCAATAAAAATTCCATAAAAATGGAAAACTTTCCTGACATAAATAATTGGTCTAAATATATATTACAGGATTCCAACAATTTTATGGATCTGATTTTCCAGGTCTATATATATTAAAATTCCAGGACTATTATAAAATAAATTTTCCATAACTTCAACAAATGATATTAAAATTAAGTACATACTTGCCTGCTCCAATGTATTAAAATATATATAATAAACGACTTAACTCTGTAAGCTCAGACTATTCACAATAATACCCGAACTATTAGAGTTAAATGGACGCAATATATAAAAACGACACCATGTCTCATAATTGGACAAAATAGCTCTGAAATGAAGTTAATAACGTGTGATTTTTGATCAACTTATGTCGACCATTTTTTAAGGTTATTCCAGTACTTCCATAAGTATTCGTAATTTTTTATGACTTTTCAGATTATATTATTCCAGGCTATTTTTCAATAATCCTTATAATTACAGGGCTAAGTAGAAATTATGATATTAGGTATTCCATATTAAGCAATTATTAAATATTTAACATTTAAAACAAATTGACACATCGCGGTTAATCATGTAAGCGTGGTGAAATGAGTTTTATCTCTTAACTCAATGATTTTCTAATTAAATTTTTCACAAAAGTAAATGCAATGTTTTATTCGTATTTCTTGAAAACTGAATTAAAATATAAACCAGGCTTATGGCCTTACTCACCGCATTTTGAGCTGTAATATGCGTGCATCCAACTATACGTGCTCCCTTCAATGGCATGTCTGACGTAGCTCTTTGACGAAGGGCTAGGAGCCCTTGCATTTCTGGAAATATAATTACGAACTGTGAAAGATAGCATATGCATTTAGTAGTTAATTAACTATTATATATTATTATTACTTTATGAAAATTATTCATAGGACAATACAAGTTATCAATATGCTATTAATAAGAGACTATTAAAATAACACGTGTAATTTAAAAATCAACCTGTTTTAACAAACAATGCAAGTGACAGTTCAAATGTCATTGTCTGTAGAAAGCATCTGCATAAATAAGTATTAAAATTGAGTAAATGTAACATTTTTCTATATAAACAAAACATGCTCATTTTCTTTTATAGAGAGACATAATTATGGAGACAGATAATTATACTTAATGCTATCGGAGACAAATGTTTCATTAAGTTTATATGCTTTTTGAAGACAAGTTAATTTTAGAAATCAAGAAATTAATTTTTCAAAACAAAACAGGAGATAACCTGTTAAAGGTTAAAATTAAAACATAACTTAAGTTTTTTTATACTTTACGTGCAATACGACTGGTAAAATAAAATAGGATGAATTAAAGTTCAAAATATCTTAATCATTATAAACTACTTTCTATATAGGTTAGTGTCTGGACTGAAGTTTTCCTTTATAAGGTTTGATGTGAACTTGCTTACCCTGTTCAGCGATTTCGATCTCCCGTCTACCAAATGCATGTTGGTAGAGTTTCTGGACACAGAAATCGGAAAAGCCTTTCGAATTTACCTACAAAATGAAAGAATGAAAAAATTCCTCAAGCATATCCTCGACCATGGGTTTCTTTAAATACAATTTGAAAGAAATAATTTAGCTTAATATTCAAATACTTTTGTGACATTTTTCATCCCACATTAATGAAATAGTATATTATATATATATATAAGAGCAAATTCGATTGCGGTGTAACTGTAATCAAATGTCAATTTATAGCAGTCATATATTGATTTAAGGTAACCAAGTGCAGTGTTATGACATTCAAACGCAGCGTTGCAACAGTCAAATTAAGATATTTGGCGGTCACATATGATTTTAGAAATCCGTTATAGATTTATAATTAATGCTATTATATTTTATATCGATATGCATATGTATATACATACTCTAGATAACAAATAAGTGTACGTGTAATCAGTTGATACCTATTTTGTTACTCATTTTGAATTATAAAAATACAGATATCAAATTAATCTACAGCCAATAGTATGTACACATAGGAGGTAACTAAAACTATATATCTTATTTAATAAATATTTTTACATTGTGTATTAATTATTTCATAATTACATACAAATAATATATAAATATTGTGAAATAAATGATTAATAAAATGTAAAATGTAAAATAAAAAAACAAAATTATTAAATTTATCCGATATGGAATGTGTTGGTATTTGATTACCTTAAATCCATATTTTATTTCATTAAAATCGTATTTTATTACAGCATATCACTTAAAATATATTTGATTGAATTAGTGTTTACAGTTGATCGGGAAAACCCTATTCATCAAGTTTATAATAACATAAACACAATTTCAGAGCTACAAAAGATAACGAATTAAATGAATAAGTTGTATGTGTAAAACAAACAATTTATAAAAATTTAGAATGAAGTAGTAAAATAGAATCATTTTTATAAATAAATGCAATTTAAATACAATTGTTACCAAACAAATTGCAATGTTTCCTGTGTTCACTAAATTTAAAACTACATTTATGGGATACATGTAGAAGTAGTAGTCTTTAGTCTCTATACAAATTTATTTTTAAGTTTTAAATGTTGCTTTTAAATAAAATTAAACATAATGGGTTGTATTTATGTATCCGTTTTTCCCATTTTCCCTCATTATCCCTCAATTAACTTTTTGATGGTTGTATGAATTCTCGAAGGAAATCTTCACTTTGGAACAAGTGTAACATGAATTAATAATTCACATTCTACTATAAATAATATTTGATATAATACAATGTTTCGACATATTTAGCATATATAAGCAAATAGTCTTTCTGAACAAAATGTCATAAAAATTCCAAAAAAATATTAAATCCATTAAAATATTTTAGTGTGTTCTTGCTTTTACGGCAAAAATTTTGACTTATTTCTTGAACAAGATAATAAAGATAAACATGTGCATATATATTATACAAACAGTATCGTTTTATTATCATAAAAACAAGTCATTCAACGGATAGAATCAAAATATATATGCAGTCGAAATAAACACATACACCCGATTTCTGACTGCATAATTATAAACCATTTTAGTTGATAAGCAGGATTATTAAGCAATTTTGAAGTACAGACGAAACTCTTTAAAAGAACGAAAGATTATTCTTAACACACTGGTACATCTAGTAATAATTCCAGTATCATCTCCCATGTGTATTTATCTGTTCGTCCTACCGAGATAATCTTATCGCGATTTTTCACATTTCTATTTTTTCAGTCAGCCCCCAGACAACGCAGCACTCTTACGTAAACAAAATTGGACAGCTCCATCAATCAATAAATCAATAAGAATTAAACCGGATTTAGGATGTCTGTTTATTGCCATAACTACACGAAGAAATACACAAATTGAAAAAAAGTGATTTACAAATTTTAAAGTAAATTTTCCAACCGAGAAGCAGAGGTAGGTACACGCGTTCATTAAGTTGTCACCACACAACCCCAAATACTCAATAAAAACGAGAATCACGCTAAGGGGTAGAGAAAAAGTACTCTCCTCGGTGGTTGGCTTGTTATGTACTTTCACAAGTTTATTGAACTCACTTCTGCAAATTTTAACGATATTTGTATAGCGAATAAATTGGTTGTCATCCATGCAAGAAGGACTAGCGTGATTGCTTAATGTTGTTTTTAATTGAATGATGCTTTTGACCTATTTTTACAAATAATCAAAACGTTACCGTTTTCCTTACTACCACCTATGTAATTAACCACCTGGATTTCGTTTATCTATGCTTCCCTTTTATTGCAGTTGTAACTTTTGTAGGTTTTAACTTGTATCACATAGTATAATATACTCTATTATTAATATGAAAGTTATAAAAATAGCATTTGGTTTTCCATTACTAGTTCAAAGAAGTTTTTACTAATTAAGTAATTGCATTTTGTTAGCTCCTTTACACGTTTTTCACATATTAATGACAAAAAGCAAACAACATGAACAACAGTGGAAATAAACAAATGGGGCAAGTGACAAATTAATTATCTTTTACTCTTCGTTATAGGAGAAACTGACAAAATACTCCTTTGCAACTATTAATTTGTACAAATTTTATTAATTAAGATCAATCAATTCTTACCAGCTTGAATAATATTCACGTAACATAGGTATCTTGGATGTGTAAATCTATGATTAAGCTTCAATGGAAGCATTTCTAATTTACGCTAAAAGCATAATTAGAATAAATTTAGACAAAAGAAAATCCAAGAATTTGTTTTTTATTCCACTTGACATTAAGAGTCTAAAAGATAAATTAAAATGCTTAAATAATAGCCATAATTATAAAGGTGTATGTAATTACATTAAATTATTCAATAATAATTGTTTTAAAGTACTGTATTTATGTTGTTATCAATAATTATCCATTATCCTTGTAACTAAAATTGTTTTCGATAAGGACTTATTATAAACAATTTATATAAAACGTTTTTGCAACAATTGACATATATACATATATATATTATTATAAAAAGTTATTAAACATGTTTTGTTTATTACAAAATATATATGCATATAGTTTAATTAATGCAAATTAATTTGAGATAATCCTATATAACAACAAAATAATTTACTACCCTTTCTTAAATAAAATAATATTAAACTTTCAATTATCAAATATTCTACTTGAAGATAATTTTTGTACACCCTTTGCTTCCTCCATTCACATCATGGAACAAAAAACATATTTGATTAAATCAATTGATTATATCAAATGATCAAATCCATTTGTTACTTAAGTCAGAAGGCCAAATAGGTCTACTAAAAAAGTCTCCTTATAATTTTGATCAATGTATCTCACATATTTAAAATTAAACAGTGTTGTTAAGTAGATGTACTCTAAGTAATTAATACGCCTGCATTGAGTTAATTTGAATTAAAATATTTGGTATGATGTTGCACAGCGCCACAATTTATTTTATAATACAATTCCTTTATTGCTGTGTGTCTACAAACATTGGCAATTTCCTTCTTCTAATTATTGATCTATTTATATGCTTCCTTGAGTCCGGGATCCTACCTACCTGTCCCACACCATCCTTGAGGAATCGTTCTCGTGGACTCTCTTTGCGGTAATCACTGCCATCTTCATCAGGACTGCTATCAGAAAAGGAGGCTGAAAGAGGAGCATATTATATGTTATTGGGTAACATGGGGGTAAGTTGAGATCCCGCTTTGCCGCGATATATGAATCTTAATTAATTAGTCGCCACAGAAATAAACTAATCAATAAATTAATTAGTTTCTTAAAGCCAAGTAAGTGTATGTTTGAGAAGAGCAGTGGCCAAGTCACTTGAATTCCTGCCTTCAAACCCGAAGGCAGCAAGTTCGAACCCCGGTACATACTCCTGGCTTTTTCAAATTGATTTTCACTGCAGCATTGAGCTAAATATTGATTGACAAATGTAACCAGTTATACCTAGTTATTGACCTATAGCGGTCTACTAATTAAAACTTTTATTTTATGGCAAAGTGTGATCACACGTTACACTTATATTATAATTACAAGATAGTTGAACCAGCAATATAATATGGTATAGGTATAGTTGTTAATTAATTTTAAACAACTAAATAATATTTTTTGCAGATTATAATACGATTTATATGTATAAATAATTAATTTTTAGACTAAATTCTAAAATAGATGGTGGGCTGGTCTTTAACGAAAAATGCGATATTATATGAATAATATTTTAAATTTTAATAATCCTAACTAGTATTCTTATCAATACACTTTATTTTTTAGTTTTAGGTGAATATTTAATTATTATCATTGAACAGTTAATATGAATTTATATAATATGTTTCTTTAATAATTTTCAATAAATATAGGTTTTACTAAACATATATATAAATATTTAAAGCTCCATGTTGAATCACAAGCTTAACTAAAAATTAAGAGACTATCAACTCGCATTTCTCCTAATAATTTGAATTCATTAATTTTTAGTTTACTTAATGAATATTTTTCATGCAAATTCTTTATTCCAAATTGCTATTTTATTGCTTAGTTACATTTGCAAACGTTATGTCATATTTATTTCTAAATAATATATTAATACATTCAACAAATAATATAACAAATATAACTATAACAGTTAAGGTTAAGTATTCATCGTTTAAGATTTATTACCAATAATGCTTGAAACTATCTATAGTGAGCAGTCGTCTCTATGAAATACTTATATATCTATATTAAATACTTTCAATAGTATATTTCAATTACTTAATATGTCGTTATAAATTTCTCTTTCTGAGTCCAATATCTTATTATAATTATTTAATACAAATGTCAAATATTTACTAATCAAATAACAATTCATTAATCATTAATTAATTTCTAAATTGTGTGGGATGTACATTGTCTACTTAAATACTTTATCCTTTAATGTGGAATATAGATACGATGCCTGAAGGGTATTAAGCATATTTTAAATTAATTAAATTAATTAAATAATTAAATTAATAAATGTCTGTAGTATGTATAATATAAGAATAATATTTGTTCTACGTATATTTATAGGTACGTATATATTTAATACGTATATACTATATTATAATATATCACACATAAAACATATTTATTAATTGACACACAAAGCATCGACTTTTAATATTGGTAAATAGGTATATTATGTTCCATCGTAAATACTTATTTTGCTAACAAGTTATACACCAATTCCCAAGGAGTATAAAAATATATACTTCGCTTTTTCTGTATCTCTGCGCGTGTGTTTATATAGATTTATATGTTAGGTATAAGTTATTATAACTCGGAAGAGGATTTGATTAATTTGCAAAACCAAAATAGAATTAGTAAAAATAACATTTATTAAATCGTAACATGTTTCGCTGCCACCAACAGCATCATCAGACAAAAAATGTTGAAACTATATTATATACTTATATTTAGTATAATTTGTAAGTACCGATACAAATATTATTATGTGTTAATAATACATTTAGTTTAAATATATATGTATATTATAAGAGCAAAACATTACATTAAATGACTCTTATGAAGTTTATAGAGAGATTATACAAAATTCTGTATTGTTTGAATAAATGTTGTTTATAAAATACATAACGTAAAAAATGTACATTTACACCACATATTTATATTACAATATTATTATATTACATATTTATAGTTATTATAGCTATAATTATAGTTATAGTTATAGTTATTATTTTTATATATAATACAAATATATTACAACAATATTACAATGCTATATTTAACAATAATTCTAAACATACAATTATCAACATATTCTGAAGTATATTAGACTTTACAAGCATATAATGGAGACGGGCATGTTTTAGTCCTTAAAAAGTGTTATTATATATTATGTATATGTAATTAATATGTATAATATATAATATTACATATTCACATTGGTTACATTTATGCTCATTTTCTGGGAAATATTCTAAATTGATTTGTTTTATTTTAGTACCTATATATTGTCTATAGTTAAGATTACCTGTAAATTCAATGCATGTTCCATAAAATAATATACATTATTTTATACTTGTAAAGTTCGGAAATGTATTTATTTATAAAACCGACTTTATGAAATTTATATAATTATGTTGTATTCTGTCTCAATTTTCTATCTGTGTTGAATGCATTTTTGGTTTGACATGCTCTTGTTTCGTATTAATTTTGCAAAAAAATGTGTTCATTGTTTTAAAATAATAGATTAAGAAATAAATGTTACTAGTAAATGTTTGTTACATCCACTTCTAACGTTTTTTGAGAAATACATGTTAGTTCTAATTTTGAAGTATGCTTGAGCACACATGTATACATATAATACATATTGTCTATATGTAAGAAATGAGTATTTTAAATACTTCCGGCCTTTATTTTAACATCCTGATAACATAAAGCTTTGTTAATTCAACTGAAGACTCATGCCGTGATCATGGATGGCTGTTTTAAATGTTTCATGTTAGTCGGAAAATAATGCACGTAATAACATTTTTTAATATAGGTATAAGTGAGAACAATAGATACTAATATTTAATAGGCATCATTACAAAATCTGTTCTTGTATAAAATAAAATTCCATTCTTAAAATATCCTACACTGGTAGAGTAACAGACATAGAAACAAATAATCTTTTTTGTAATTTTTAATTACTATAGTTATAATTTTTTAGTTATTCCATTTTGCATCCTTGTGCAAAGAATTGACTCAGTTAATGATTTTAATGCAATAGACATCGAAATAATGATTCTTTCTACAAGTCCTGACGTATTTATGTGTACGATAATAATAACCAAGAATGTTGACCATATTATAATACATATAAAAGTGTTCTAAAAAAGTTATTCGTGTTTGCAGCTTTATGCATATTTTTTTAAATTATAGATTTATATCTGACAATACCGGAAATGTCAAGTATTAAAAGTCGTTCATTATTTTACTATACGTAGAAAAATTAGGACCTAAATTTATTCTGTAGCTAAATCCTGTTCAATTTCTAATTTCAAATTTTATTAACAATACCAATCAACCACAAAACAGCACAGATGATAACGCTTCTCTTAACTTCAGTTTTCAGTTCACTAAAAGAATCAATTTTAACAAATTTATAAAATCTTAACTGTAAAATGTTCAACAGAGGATAATAATATATTATAACACAAGTGGTTCGTTGTTGTCTCAGGCGTACAATAATCGTAATACATATTATTGTGTATTATTGCCTATGCAAAACCATTCATATCCACTACATAAATGTTTCAGTATTTTAGAGATATATGTACAATGATTTCAAATGAACATCTGCGATTAATTATATATTAGCACTTTGTATATTATGTATAATATCTCTATTTACTTTTTATTTACGAACTATCCGATATATCGATTAAGTCCGGTATCATTCAATGGTAAAATACCCGAGAGTGTCATGACAGCGTTACATTTACTTTTTCTTCCGCTTTCTATTTTTGTTAATGATTTTTTTTTCTAGGCAAGGCTAACATACTATGCAGAAAGCTCTGGATGAACGTCAGGGTAACACAGAGATGGTCTGATGGTCTGATGGTCTGATTTATGACAGCATTTCCTAAGTGATTAACAGTAGATATATATTACTTCAGTTCTGTAACCTTTTAGGAGAGCATATTAAAGTCAAAAAGGTAAATAGCTATAATAAATTCCTAATTATTTGCGCTGCTATTTCCTTCGACTGGTGAATCGAAATTTAAACATCTTCCGTCATCACAACATGCTCGGATGTAATAGCATTCTAATGATACTAAATTCGAACTAATGAAAAAATAAGTACTTAAAATTGGACCAAACGATAGCTCAAACAAGCATATTGTGCTAATCTATCTATTTAAGTCGATCTTTATAATATTAATATCTACATATTATGCTAATAAATAATCACGATATTTTAAGACAATTCTCATATTATACTGTTTTTCTTATCTTATTCCATTTTCTTCTTTTTTATTTTCTGTCATTTCTCTTTTTATAACTCCAAAGTAATACATTTTAAGAATAACAACGAAAAGGAAAATTGATATCGTTATTTTAAACAAACAATTTTAACCAATAAGAAAATATAAAAATGTCGGCTATTTATGTATAACCATATTTCACCTTTTTCTAGATACATTTCAATATTATTGATCATTGATATACCTACTACTGATCATTTAACCTTTAAACTACAACTTTTCTTTTATTAATCCCATTGAGTAGTGATTGTATATAAGTAATATAGTACTTTTATTACCCTGTAAGCAATCCTAAAATATTGGTTTTTGTTAAAATCTGTAACAATATAAAGTCTATAGGTATTTTGTTATGAAAAAATAAAACATTTATTTCTAAATAGCATATATTTACTATATTGGTGTACTTACATTCCGACTGGGTTGACTGAGTGGAGGCAGTACTGCAACGTCTCAGATTCCCGAAGGCCTTCTTGTCAATCTGGACCGAGCTGCGTCGTGGTTGGCGACTCTTGTAGCCTGTGAAAGCCTCATTTCCTATCAACTTCCCGGGAATACCGACTGATTCCGTGGACGACATAGGCACTGTTGCTCAGTGTACGCGCAGCTGCGGCTACTTATCTCAAAGGCCTGGTAATAAATTGATTCCCCCTGACTGTTCTTTCGGTGCAGTAGACGTCAACTTAGGTATCTGCTGGTTATATAAAGATAAGAGTAGCTTGCGTCTCAAGTATATGTGGTGTCCCCTTCAAAAGCAGCAAAGTCCTTGAGTTAAACTTGTTGTTGACATTTTGGAGACGTGAAGTAACTATACGTAGCAGGTGACTAGCTAAGTTTCGAGGATGAAGCAATTCCCTAAATTGTCAGCTGATGTAGACGATCAACTTCTTCGTTGCAGTCTACTGTAAAATACTAACTAACAAATGTCTACAGTTAGGTAGTATAGTAGGTACCTACTCTATGTGGTAATTTATCGTCCACCTCTTAACATCGTTCCTTTTCACTTTTCCTAAACACCCTCGTCCTATGAGTGTCGCTTTTATTTCTCACTCATCTTATCCTATTACATCCTTTCTCTTGCTCCTTTCCTAGCATAGCAAACTCTTCTCTGATTGGATGGTTGCTATTGGTAAATTATGAAATGTTAGCTGAATCGTAAATTGACAACTCGAAGGAGACATACCTAATATTGCTGACGTAATATATTGAGGTAACTGAGAGAGAAATAATGTAGCAACCAGCCAGTTGAATAAGGATAGGCAATCTGCATAATAAACTAGACTACAAGTTTAGTAGGTATGAACTATCCTATTATAGTATCTATGATCTAAAAATAGACGGACGCTTTTTTAAATATCCTCACTCTGACATATTAGCGTAAATACAAATGCTTTATTTTATAGACAGTCTGTCCTATGCATAATGACATTACTTTTCAAGTAAATGACAATGAATGTTGTTTTCTTATTTGAGAAATAAGAAGAATATTTGTTCTGGAATCGCTATATATTAATTCGAACGCGCCAGTTAACTATAGGTACCTATAAATATATGTAAGCAATAATAATAATAATAATTGTATATTTATAAACAAAAAAGCGTGAAGTACCATAATGGGAAGCAAGGTACGAGTATA
>JAYRBW010004831.1:0-13738 GCA_036023295.1 Invenusta paracnida | reverse complement strand
TCTCAATAATTCTCTTGCATGCACTCACAACAACTAAACATTTTTAGTTTTGTGTTTAGTTCATCATGGATAGGCGTGTCCGTTTATACACTGCTAATGAAGCTGCTGCCCTTATTCAACAATCTTCAGATGAAAACAGTGATACAGAAATTGAATCAGAAGTAGAAGAAGAAGAGACTGTAGTTGAAGAAAATATTAATGATGAAAGTGACGATACGAATGATGATGATGAGAATATTCAATTGCAAGGTGATAAATTCGTATCTCCAAGTGATGACAATTGGCTAGTGCATGCCCCTACACAACAAGGAACCCGTACATCATTAGATTCATGGAAAGTGATCATAACTGATAATATTTTACAGACAATAATTATATCGGCTAATAATGAAGGACATAGAGTGTATGGGGCTAACTTTGTCAAGACAGACGTACGCCGATGAAATTCAAGCCTTCAAATTCGGCTTCACTTACCTGCGTGTTATATATCAAGGAACTAAGGAGCCTCTACTGTAGAGGCTCCTTAGTAGTACAGCATCTATGGAACCCAGTTCACGGCAAGCCAATATTTCCTTCGGCGATGGGATTTCAACGCTTAAAAACGCTGTTACGTGTTTTACGATTTGATGATAAAACTACAAGAAATGCACGTTTTAGGAATGACAAATTTGCTGCGATTCGCGAAATTTTTACATCATTCCATGACACAATACTTCTAATTGTCTAATTATATAATTATCTGTGTATTTTTAAGTATTAAATATGCGTATAAGTTATCTTGATTTATCTAATTATCTTAATATCTATTTTCAATAAATAAATATACTGCATCAATATGTTTGAATTGTTTGTATTATTCAAAGTTGAGCCTAGCTGAGGTCAAAATGACCTCAGTTGTACGAAAACGTAGAAATTATTTGTGTACGTTCTAGTGTTAATGCACTGCCTGCAGTGTATATTCAAAAATTTGAATTTACAAATAATTTAAAAAATCCTGTTTTGAATATATATAACGTTTACAGTTGCAAAATTTTATTAAAAAAATTGATTCTGACAATTGAAAACTTTTTTTTTATATCTGACTCATAACTTACCTTTTTGTATTTTTGTATTGTAAGTATATACTAGATTTACATAGTTTTAACCTGACAATTTATACTTACTCGATGAAGTTGCTTTCAGTTTTTTATTAAAATGTGAGTCATAACTACATATACTAATAATTTAGGCTAAGCATATCTATATATTTATAAGGTAACTAAACAACTAGTGACCGATAGAGTTCAAGGTATATAATATCGCCGATAGAGTTCAAAGTTAAAAATATCGCCGATAGAGTTCAAAGTTTATAATATCGCCGATAGAGTTAAAAGTTTATAATATCGCCATTAGCAATGAAGATGTATAAGCTCACATTTTGGAAATTAGAAGAAGAAACGTAAAATTAAAATGTCCAATATTTGATCTTATATAACCCCCCCATAAAGTAAATGCTAAAACTTCATAGCTATCCCGATGTTCCCTGATGATCTTATTGTCGATTTTAAAGTTTAAGGTTGTGGGAAATATACATATTAAATCGACATATTAAAATTGAGAATATTTAACTATAAAATTACGTACCTATATTTGATAAAGTTATGATCCTGACATTTCTACGCAGGGTCTAAATTTATGTTATATCTGATTATGTCTACGCTGTAGTCTTCCATGTTTACTATTTCAAATAATACGGAATATCAGATAATACGTCCAATTCATTAACAACTTTCCTTGGGTTGACTAGACAATATTTAAAAAAAAAAAAGTTTTTTTAATTTCAAATCAAAGCAAAATTATGCTTTTGCCTATAGATTAGATCTTATTAAATGTAGTTATCTATTTTTTACTTTACAAAAATAATGCTTACATATTTGCTAATTACTTGTGGCTAAACTAATTAAGCTTATACAATAAATATAAAAACTGACCTTTTTTATGCATGAACATATTACGCATAATACTCCAGACTCATATTTTCTTTTAAAAATGAAGTATTTTGCGTTACACAAATATCATGGATTTGTTTAGTAAGCATTTTTTTTAATTTCTACTTTTTAGAAAATAGAACTTGCACGAAGTGTAATTATTTGTATTTTGTGGAAAACAAAAGAAACAAATTTATAAAAAATCTTTTATTCTAAATTTACGTCTAATTAATACTGAACGAGTTTATTTTAAAATGTATCTTAATTTTATTTCTGCGTAGGTGTTTTATATATTGCAGGTTTAAATTAAGTTTAATTTTTGTAAAACATATTTTTGGAGTAATATGAGTTTAGTACTACATTTTCAGCTTGTCTTTTGTATTTAATGTACATGACACAAAAATATTTAAGGACATGAAAGCATAAATAATTTATATTATTATGATATTAAGATGTTTATGCATACATAATATGTACACCATATCAGCTAAATAGTGTGTTTAATATTAACTGATTACATAGGTGTTATTCAATGAACCAATTGTAGCTATAATAAATATACTGCTTCGTGGTAATCAGTAACCTTAGTTCAATAAAAACTTTCATTTTGTATTATTTATCAATTTGAAATATTAGGTTATTGAGAGGTAAGAAAAAACGTAAATACGTATAGATTTTTAACATTATTTTCCAATAAGTTTTTACATAATAGAGGCTTATTGAAGAGTGAATTAAATGGCATTTTTCTGTTTTTAAACATGCACCAAATTTAGTTTAAGTAAACAATTTAAAATTAGTATTTTCTTTGATTAACAAGGAAAACATATTTTCATTTTCACTTTACATTTACTTTAAAAAGCTTAAATATAATAACAATTGGATGTATCGATCTGTTGTGTTTTAAATACTTTTCAAAATAAAAACTGAAACTTTTTATAATGTATCGCAAGAAAGGAATGATAAATGTTGTTTTGTGACTTGATTATTATCTTTTGTAGGCTGATTTATAGTGCTCAAAAAGTCTAAAAATTAGAAAGAGATTAACAATAGTTTTATACAGAATAGAATGTGTATATATTGCAAATGGCCAACTCTCAGTAAATAAGCGACCGTTTACATTTAAAGTAGTAAACGTTCAGTGTTGTTACTTTAGCATAAACTAATTAGAAAAACACGTAAAAATGGCCAATATTTGACTTCAAATGATCCTATTGATAATAGAGATAGAAAGAAATGGCTAAAACTGCCCAATAATTACCACGATGCTATAGGTGATTTGTAATTGGTTGCTTAGTAATTAAAAAATATACTTTATGTTCCATAAAAAATATTCGTTAACTTATATTTCATAGAAATCTATGGAACGTCCTGTACTTGGACACGTTAACAAACGGTTTAGAAATTAATGCTTATATCTTAATTTAACAAGACACAATAAAACTATCTTTTGAAGAAAATAATAGAATAATAGAAGAATAATAAGCTCCGATTTAAGAAGATTATAAATTTACAATGAAAACGCAGAGCTGCTGTCAACAGAGAGTGCGGGTTCCAAACGGTAGGTGTGACGTATATGGGACGTATGTGGGACGTATATTCGAAAGCGCCACCCACCCACCCACCCACAAAAGCGATGCCATTTAAGGGCTACTACAGCCAAAATAATCCATTGAAACAAAGAGATGAAACTAAGAAGAAAGAAGAAACTAATGTAGATAGAGTAGTTCAGCAATTTGTAGTTTGGAGCAAGTCTGTGCCTTGCATTATTAAATATGTATATTATGCAGCAGTAGAAATTAAATTTCATATCGATAGACAATGAAGATTACGACATGTCTGGATTGTAGAGAAACAGGTATATAACTAACTAATTACTAAAATTGTACCTATTGCGAATAACCATTATACATATATATAAACGGAATTAGATGATGCTTAAACATATAACCGATTTTGATTACATTATTGAGATAAAATATTGTTCTTAGAACTTTAAAATATTTCATGTTTTAATTTTATGTCAAAGTTATTATTTTAATTGTGAATTATTTTTAGAGTCATAATTGTTACGTTACTTTTGAATTTATTTTTTCTTAACCGATAAACTATTCTCTAAAATATGCATTTATATTTCTATTGAATAAGGTGAAGATGTAACATAAGCATGTCAAAAGAGTGTTTTTTTAATGAAAGAACTAAATATTGGTTCATTATAATTGAACGATTTCCACCATACATTCCTCATTAGAGTCTACAAAACAATGGTTTTCATCAACAATAACAATTAATTATTTAACTTCTATCCTAAAGGCTTAATACAACGTACATATAATTAGTTTGAAAACATGAGTTTATCACAAATATAGATATTTACTTATATTATTAAAATAAGCACTGTTTTGCATGTATAATATATAAATTTCATATAAATAAACAAAAATTATGTGCTTATTTTTATTTGTAACATTACATTCTTCAAAAATATTACTGTACCGTCATCATCAAGTAACATAGATTGAGTATTGCAATAATCAAATACTGTTTAAATTAGTGGTTAATAAAATAATAGTTTTTCTATTAAGTAGTGGAAAATTTAATAGTACCTATACCTAATGTTTATATAACACTTAACTAGGACACACATTTATAATAAAACAATACCAATTAAAGAAATTATATATATGTTTGTTTATATAATTAGACAGATTGTAGATTATTAATAATTGCTTATAGTAAGCAGCATAATGGAAAATTGCCAATCATGAATATTTAAATATGATGCTGTTTTAATTTAAACCAATTGGCGATGAATGGGGAAGAACTCCTCTTAACCAATCGGATGACTGTAAATACGACTCCAAATTGAAGGAGACTGCGATACATATAACGCTTAGATTGTTCTATTTGCAGTTTTATTGAGAGAAGAATATTATCTGATGCACTTTTGTTTGGGTCTTTGTTGAAAACGTACGCAAAGAGTATTTAAAAGCTCTCGCCTGATATTGGGGTTATCAGTAGAAGCATGGATTTGCCCCTGGTTGAGTTCTCCGAAAACTGTTCTGTACAACCTGGAAACACTTCCCATCACATCAATTTCTACCAGTACGTGACACTTGCTATCTCGCCCTGCAATATCCTCGCTAACCTCTTTGCCCTGCACATCTTCCAACAGCGTGCATGGCGACGTGTTACTATGGCAACGCTACTCAAAGGCCTGTCGATTCTCGAGGTCCTCTTCAACAGCTCTCTCCTACTCCACATCCTGGTAGAATACTTCGGCTTGATCAAGTATTTCCTTCTAGCGGGGGTCACTTTTGCTTCGATTGCCCAAACGATTGTTCACGTCAACGACTGTATTATTATTGGCTCGCAGATGGCGCGCAACTGGGCGATTGTGATCCTTGCAGGGTTTCGCTACATCATGATTTGCCACGCTA
This sequence comes from Invenusta paracnida, assembly GCA_036023295.1. Classification (NCBI taxonomy): domain Eukaryota; kingdom Metazoa; phylum Platyhelminthes; order Proseriata; family Coelogynoporidae; genus Invenusta; species Invenusta paracnida. Next base: position 8,334 of record JAYRBW010004831.1, on the reverse strand, counting down.
CGTCATCAGCCTCGCGTCCCAAGGTATTGATCAATCCCTCAAGACTCAAGCATATTTACATTCTACTCACTCTGGCCTGCATTTCTCTCTCGATTCCTCGGCTTTTCGAGTACCGCACCAAATACTGCCTCTACACCGGAGAGTTCTTATCTGACGAGGACGTGCTAAGTCGCTTCCACTGGTTCCGCTATGGCTATCTCGCCTTCGTCATGTTCCTCTTTCAGTCCGGTGGCCCGGTTATTCTCGTTTGCATCTTCTCTACACTGGTAATCCGGCGAATTCAGATCCAGAAATCGTTCCGGCGCATGCGATCAACTAACGGTAAGGGCGTCGTCAGTGAGACGAAATCGCCCGGTCGCCTGGTCTTTGCGCTCTGCTGCGCATTTACCATCCTGGAGATGCCGACATTTTTTAGTAAGCTTCTTCAAGAAGTCCTAATTCATAGGGGCGCTTACGAGTTGAACTTTTACCTTGGCGTTGTTGCCAATCTCTGTGTCTACCTTGACTCAACACTCAACGTTGGTATCTACCTTGCCTCGAATCAGAGCTTTCGCACTGCCAGTCAAAACTCTTTTCTTATGAAACCAATTCGTACCCTGCGTGCGATCAAGAGACCACAGCCTATTGTTATCGAATCATCGCCTATATTGTAATGTAACCTTTCCTATTCCTATTTTTAATAACTTTCTTTCTGTGTATGACTACATATCAATTACATATTGACTATTACGTAACTTAAAAGTAATTTTCTCTATATATACTAGTATGAATGTGTAAAGAGCAGTATGAGAAAACCTTATTTCATTATATTAGAGACTTGAACATACATATTTTTCTTACCTGTGATATTAACAATAGTTGTTATTAAATCACATTTTGTACACGTATTGACTTGTGTAAATTTGATATTGAGGGCCTTCAATTACATTTATTTAATTTCTGAAAAATGTACATATTCCATATTTTTCGTGCAATGTATTGTAAATCTGAGTTCTATTATATTTTCATGTCAAGTATAACGCATATATCCTAATGATTAATTGTTCTGCTTTCAAAATATATTTTTAAAATAGGAAATTTTTGCTCATCAGAAAACCTGTTTTTTAAGGCATATAATTATATGAAATTTATTCATCAAAACTGGTTATCTACATACATTAGTATGTGTGCTACTGGTATATTCAACAAATACTTGAACTGCGTATTTCTCGATCAACAGTGTGTGTATTATGACGTTATTAACTAAATATATATATACATATGTATATATAGGTGTATCTATACCACGAAGTTTGGATAATGGTGATTTACGCATATTAATTCAATGCTTTATATCTTGTACATAATTGATTTCAAACAAAATATTACTTTTCCAAATAGTATGAAATCCTCAAAATATAATTTTTTGCAGATTATTTAATGGCGGTAGAAATTTTAAAAGAAATATTTTTATAAATAAAAAATATTTAAAATAATTTTTCATTAAGAAATATTTGATGTTTCCTTATAGGTTTTTTGACGTTTTCATTCGTCTTAATTTAAAATTAAATTATTGTTTTGTACAAGAAAAATAATTTCAAAAAATGTGTTTAAAAACATTGTTTGCTAATTTTGTTATATTGTAAAACAAAGTCTGCTGTAAGTCTATGTATGGTAAAATAACATAAGGACATTGGATTATACAGATACATTTATAATGTATCCTAGGTTTTGTAATAAGAAACATCCAGTTTTCAATAGTATTCCATATACACAGGATTAAAATAATGATATGTTTGAACCAATGATATCCATAGAAAATTTTATATATGATTCAAGTTTGCTTTAATACAGGAGTAATTACCAGGAGTACGTTTCCAGATTAATATGTACGTTGTATTTTTTAGTAAAATTATTTAATCATTATAATGTGCACGGTACTCGTGACATATGTATAGGTTATATTGTATAATTATGAACTAGTACGTTATTGAAGAACCTACCAGAATATTATATTTTCGACACAATACCGCAAAGTAAAGAGGAATTCGTAGTTAAGACAGTTTTCTATATCCCAGTTCAACAAATCATAAGTTAGATTCCGTATTAATTAGTCATATATTGAAAAAATTTAGAGAGCCCAAATGCTACTAAATTTTGAAAGATAAAAATATGTAATTCATCAAAGCCTTATATTTAATTGTTAAACAACCTATTCATAGGCAAGATACATTTAAAGTGAGAAATATTGCTTGTACAGTCAAGGAATATTCTGAGCTGATGGGAAGTATAACTCAATAAATAACTCAAGTGTACTAATGCGATGTTAAAACGGTAGGTACAAATCAGTTGGAAACAGCCAAGTCGTAATACTAGTTATTACGACTATTAAGAGTGCATCTTCCGTTAATATATAATATATTATTTACGTATTTGTCTTCAGCCAAAATGTAACATGTATTCGCATGCTATTAATTTATTTCAATTGATCATTAATTGTTACTTCTTTTAAGTATTAATTGTATACATACTAATGTATATTTATTTAGACAATACCTATATTCTTTAGAAAAATGATTTTCGAGCGTTTAGAGAACTGATTATTTTCCCTAAGATATATGTACAATCTAGGATTAGAACTATGGCGTAGGGTGCCATAGTGCTGTATACTTAATTTGTGAAAATAATGTATATACATTTGAAAAAACATAATATATGCACATTTTTAAATCAATACAATTCTAAATCATGAATAATTTTGTAAAATTTCCAAACTCGTCGAATACATGGTGTCTTTTAATTATCAGAAGTCTGATATTGGTTCAATTTATTAACTTTTTATTAAATACGTAACAAAAATAAACTCTTTAAATTCATTAAACCACAACATATATTTAATTTAAGTTTATGTATGATACTATTTAAGTTAAAAAATAATATTTTCAATTTGTTTTATGCAAATGTTATATACGTAAAATTAGGTATCAAATATTTATTAATCACATATATAATTATCAAAAATATAATTTTTTGAATGAACTATAAACTAAACATGATTATACATATTGCAAAATAATAAAATGATTTAATTATATATATTTTTTAAAACTTAATAAATAAACCATTCTCAAATAAACTGAACTTAAAAAAATAAAAGAAAGAGTAAGCCGGAGCTACGAGAATAAAAATTGTATTTTACCCAAATTTACACTGTAATACAGCCTCGTCGGGGGTGTCTCTGAATGACTTTCGAGAAAATAACGTATTATATATATAATACGTAATATTAAATGTACAAAGATGATATGCCGTCACCTGAATTATTTGAAATAGAACTTATAAGGTGGAAATTCAGGTAAGTTAGTTTCAATGGTGGTGGTTTTAGTCAAATATTTGTTGTGTATTATGATATCATTATAATTATCTTTATTTTATAACATTTTAGGTTTCAGAATTTTCCAACAGAAGAAATCCCGTCTTCACCTGCGAATGCAATCAAAGTGTGTCAAAAAGATTATTTTCCAAACATTCACATCCTTCTTTAGTTGGCGTGCACTTTACCAGTAACATCGTGTGAATGTGAAAGAAGTGCCAGTTCTCTCAGACGCCTGAAAACGTACACAAGAGCTTCAATGGGTGTGGAGCGTTTAAGTGGATTAACCTTTTTGCATATTCATTATAAGAAAGAAATCAATCTGGAAGAAGTCGTTGACATTTACAGCAAATTGCATACTCACAGACTAGAATTTGCATCTTTGTTATAAATAGTTACTTTGAGTTCTCGTTTATAGTTAATAGTTACTTAATATAGTTAATAGTTACTACTTCTAGTCCACCTTTTGTATATAATATATGATGCTTGGGCACAACATTTTAGAAATTTGAATTATTTTATAACATTAAAATACTTATTTATTTAAATTTTATAAACATTCCATGGCATTCACTTTGCTTCTTTCGATTTTTTTCTGATTTGGGGAGTGTACCTAAATATAACAACCATGACACCACATGTAGACTTGGTTCCACTTATTAGTGTACGCACTCCCTCGCCAGAAAACCTGGCTACGCCCTTGACAAGTGACCTAGTATCAAATTCTTATTGGCCGTTATCCCAGAAATACATTTCAGTGAACCATTTGTTGTTCAGATCAGTTGGTTATCAGCAAGATGTAACATTATGTCATGCTACTGGGTCATTTCATTCTGCTCATATAAAACTAAGCTCGTTTCACTGATCCAACGACAAAAAACTGTTTTTAAAAAACACAAAGGTTTTCTTTAAAAATATTGTTTGGGAAATTATTTACCACACTGAATCTATTAATTCAAAAGGAAGACCATAATTTAAGTATGAAAAATATTTCCCGTCGAATTATTTTATTGATTAATTTTTATATCATTGCTAATAACTAAAATTAAGTTACTATACATGTTACAAATAATATATATTGTCACAAAACTTTACATACCTATTTACAATTTAGCCGCATCAATTAGGAAATTTGATTGAAACTAAGAGTTAAATGTGAGAACAGTCTAAACTCGAAGAGTTATTATACAAAATTATTATACAAAAATTATTATACAAAATATGGAACCTAATTTAAAAAATAGGACTGTACTAAACAAACTCGCTTTCTCATTATTTCATGAAGTTCCTTTTTGGAATTATTAATTTTAGAATCAGTTTAAAGAGCTATTTAGCAACGGAATTTTAGGATGCTTTTTGCATTCCACCCATATTTATTTTATTACTTTTAATATGTTGAAGACATCTCATATTTCGAAAGTGTGATTGCATTAATTGAGATTTTGATTGTCACGGCCATTGGGATTATAGCTTCATATTAAAGCGCGAATGCGAACGTGTCAATCTCTTAATATAATATTAAATTATAATTTTTAATTATTCAGTATCCAGATCTCTCCTCACATAAAATATTTATCATGATACATAAAGTTTACATTGTACTACTTTCTATTTTATAAGTAATAAAAGACGAATAATTATGAAATACATAAATATTATAAAATCAAACCAAATTATTCTTCATATTTATCCTCTTACAAATAATATGGTTTAATATTTGCAAGCATTTTTTCATGCACTGACATATTTAATAAATCGTAAGTTTCAAATTACGCATTTAGCTGAATAAAAGCAACTAAATATGAGTGAAATATTGTCTTTTCTGGAACATACAATTTTATAATAGCAGACAGAAATCTATTATATAGGGTAGGGTGTCCGAGCAGTGGGGTACAATATATTTAAAACTACAAACAACATATTATTTATATAATCAATTGTATTCAATCCCATTTCTATGGTCACATTAAATCAACAGCAAAATCAATAATACTGATGTCAAATGAATTACTATAGTTTAATTAAAGGCATTTGATTGGCTGATAGTAACTATAGTAAATAAGTTAAGTACATTCACTTAAATATCAGTAAATTAGAAATCATTATTATTTGTATTATCGTAGATCAAAGTCCATTCAATATAGAAGCTTGCATCTATCTTGGTGGCAGGAATCTAATAAAACTAAAGATGATATGCAAGATATAAATATTAAATTTCCAGTGCGATTTGAAGGACAGCTCCCTCGATGTGAAAAAATCAAGAAATAGGAAATAAAGTATTTTCCAGGTAGCACTATTGACAAGGATCGTCTTGGGCAATCTAAAGAGAGAAACGAATCGGCTGGTACTGTTGCATAATCAATTGAACGATCACCTACATGTAGTATTCGAAGTCGACCTGCAAATCTAGATCTTCTCAAGTCAACATTGTATGACATTATAAAGAAAGAGATGAAGCTCTCAGCATGGAAGGCGACACCAGGGCAATTTCTTACACCAGATGATCGACAGGCTGATCGTTTACAGGCTTGTCAGAGCATCTTGGATTGACAGTAACAGAGAGAGAAACTGTGTCTTTTTTACAGATGAGTGTGCCGTGTATGTGCCAGATGGTACAAAGCAGAGCACTGTCTTCTGGTAAAAAAATAAGCAACACTTTTACGAGCAGATTAAACAATATCCTCCAAGGCAAATGATTCGGTGCACGATATCAGCTACCCATTTTATTATACCGTTCATTTGCGAGGCGTGTCAACACTCAGTCTTATCTTGAACTATTATGAAATGAATTTCTCCATACACTGTTAGGAAAAATAGTCGATTTATCTATTCGGAAGTTAGTAAAAAAAACTGAGTCGGTCAGGTGCTATCCTAGGTACTATTAATAGTCGATTTGAAATCTACTAATAGTGCATAATTCAGTTGGATTCTATAAAAATAGTATACATTTTATATACTACTGTTAGTAGTAAATGACATTAGATAACATTTTTTAGAATCTATTTACTTATATCTATTATTGGCAATAAGTATATTCTACCCAGTGGCATTTGTCACTAGCTTAGAGGACATTTGAAAAAAGTTGTACATTAGAAGGGTTAACAGAAATTACGGTATTATTCCTGCTTATAAATATTGGTATTGCAATATCTATATTAAATTAAAATACTTATTATAATATTATATATATAATACCTGCAATAATAAAGATCCAATTTAAAAATGTTTTACCTGTAACTATGGCTTTCAGACTGTTCTAAATATTTTTATTATTACAAATTTTTTTAAGTAATACAATTATATATGCTATACATTAATTGTGCATTGTTTCTGTTTCAGATTACCTATTAATTCATTTGAATTATTTCAATCAGTATTGCAGTTAAATGAATCAATTCTAAAATTATTGAAATAAATTATAAACATACAGTTACATTAAATTTATTGCAATCATCGGAATAATTTCTGGAGGAGCTCATAAAACCCCCCTAAATATTGTACCTAAATTTTATTTTGTCGGAAACCTTTTTTGAATTAGTAATTTGTCTAATTCTATCGGAAATTTTAAAGCACAGCCTATCTCCCCAAAATATGATGCAGTAATATAATGCGCATATGATTGCAAAATCTATAAATGTTTGTGAATTTGAGGAATAATTTCATTGGTCCATAATAAATAATATAATATTTATATATATTTTCCATATAAAAATCAATATAATTTTATTAACCATCTTATTGATTATTATGTTAATTTTTAAGTTGGCATAATATAGGCTATACGCTTTTAATGTGCGTTTGTAAAAAATGTATTGAAAAAATAAAACTTTGTATATCTGGTACAATAACTATAAACTCACAAACATACATCTAAAGGTTATATCACTAAAAGTAATTAATTTACATAACATCTTTCAGCTTCAATTATCCAATTGATTGTAAACATACATTTAAAGGTTATGTCACTACAAGTAATTAATTTACATAACATCTTCTAGCTTCAATTATCCAATTTATTGTATCCATGGATTATTATATTTATCAATAACAATTTTTTTCAAACGCGCGTTAATTATCGACTGTACATATATATATCCTAGTACTACAATTAATAATGTATCTTGTTTGTTTATAATCATCAAATGCATTTAGCTACATGGGATATACCTAATATAGGCAGCATTATTCTACAATGAATTAGCATACCTACTTATTATTAGTTGTTATAACAACTAATATTAAGTTATCTGTATGCGCTACTCAATAATGTTTAAATAGCTTCAAAATCTTCCAAATATCTTAAAATAAACACATTAAAAATTATTTTCGTAATTATAATATGAAAGATAGTGCTTTGGTTACTCATACCATTTAAGTTTATAATAATGTGCCAGTAAAAATAATCGATTAATATACATGATCACGCTGTATTTATAATAAGCGAAATAATTTACTTATTTTACATATAATACTATTTTATTAATATATATAAACTATTCGCAATTTTCCCCACATATATGAGAGAGACGTGCATTCTTTTATTTTTTTATATTCCAGGGAAATTAATAATCAAAATCGTCTTAGTTTTTCGCTATTAAAATTACTATTTTTTCAAATTTGATGCAATCGCGTTTAGCCGGTTTAAGCTGGATTCACAATTAAAATTATCGGCCGATAAATGATCCACCAATGAAATATCGGCAGATAAAATGTGTTCACAATAGAATAATCAATAAATTTTATCTGCCGACTAAAAATCGGCCGAGTTGAAATTATTTCTACTCAGCCGATTATAGTCGGCCGATGAAAATCGGCTGAGTCAATCAGAGTGCAATAAAGGTAACTTCATTGTCACGAGGTTAACCTGAGATGAACTTAGAGATGCACTTTAACAAAACAAAGTTAGGCTTCCAGTTTTGTTCATTCTATTCTCTATATTCTCTGTATTCTGAGTCGACCCAGTACGCTTAAATTTAATATCT
>JAYRBW010004820.1:0-13738 GCA_036023295.1 Invenusta paracnida | reverse complement strand
CCCCTGTTAAAACCTATCAGTACGGGGACTTATACGTGAGTCCAAAAAGAAATCAAAACAAATTGAGATCCATAAATTCATTGGCAAGTTACTTTTAACCTAGGGATGCTTATCATACATTTTAGAAGAAAGATAATTGAGAAACGTTTCTAAGAAAAATTCCTTGAGAAAAGTTCGTTAATAGGTAGTAATATTGATTAATGATGAGACATTGGATAGTATCTAATGTTTTTTAGGGGGTTAAATATAATATACTTATAAAAAGACTTAGTATAAGGGAGGGAGGGGGGTTATACGTTGGACATACAAAAATTAAATTTTTCACCTCGCAAAGTCAGGGTGGGGCCTATACGCGGGGAGGGGGAGGCTTATACACGGAGAAATACGGTAATAGTGAATTTTATCCGATTAAGACCAATTAATCACTGCATTTCCAGATGTTTCTGAATTTACAACTCGTGCGAAAGACGAAGACTCATCTTGCAATTTTGAATTCTCTAGAAAGATTCACCGATGTTGAGCTTTACAAACGATTTCGGTTTGACCGCGCTGGGATCATTTTTCTTGCTGAAACGTTTGGTGGAGGTATGGCGACTCCTACCACTAGAGGAGGGACTATTCCAGTAGTGGTTCAAATTTGCGTGGGACTTAAGTATTTAGCTTCAAATGATTTTCACATAGGTGTGGGTGATGACTTTAACATTTCCCAATCGTTTATATCTAATATTGTTTCCAAGTTTTTAGATTCTGTTAATTCGAAAATAGGTCCATTTTTGTCACATTTCTCACTTCCAACGAAAATATTACAATTACTCAACAAAAGTTTTACACCACTGCAGGATTCCCTAGTGTTGTTGGATGCGTCGATTGTACACATATAAAAGTTCAACCATCACATAATAATGAAAATGATTATGTAAACAGAAAGCACTTGCATGGGGCATAAGTGTTCAAGCCATTTGTAACGCAGATTATATAATTACAGACATTGTCGCTAAGTGGCCTGGATCGAATCATGATTCCTACATTATTCAAGAAAGTCAATTCTGGGAGCGATTTGAGAACAACCAGTGGGGGGGGGATAGTATTAGGGGATTCGGGGTATCCAAATCGAAAGTGGCTGATGACTCCATTCAAAAATTGCATTTAACCATAGTCACATGCAGACACGAGTAGTTTGTTGGGTTACATCCAAATAAAGTTGGGAAAACTCATTTGGCAGAACAAGTGTTTCGTTAATTATAATTATACCAATTATTTATTGGTATTCTGTGTTTGTTTCTTAAAAGGGTTTTGCTATTTGGTATCCTCTTCGACAAACTTTGTTTTATTAAAAAGTGTTCAGTTAATTATATTGGTATATTATCTTTATTACTCAATGCCTTCAACAATTACATAAACTCATTTATTATATTGGAAATATTGTGTTGCATCTACCTCTTTAAATTGCCCGAGTATATGTATCTAATGTGTTAATAATTATTTTCATCATTGTGATTTTATAAAATGCTTGTTATTTATTTTTTAAAGCTAAACGATTTTAGCCTCATCAAGTTGAGGGGCATTTACCTGCAGATCAAAGTTTATTAATACCGGCACAGGATAGGTACACGTATACAAGATATATTTTATATATTGAATTTCTTTTTCAGGATATGTATCCTATTTCTTTAAATGCAAATACTTTTTAATATATTTTATTATTTGCAATTATTTTCAGTTGATGAATCATATATTTTTTGATTGTCTTTTTTCTTAAGGTTATTTAAAATAGATTTCACTAATTGCATATATTTCAGAAATTAATGCTTTTGAAAATATAAAAATCGGTTATTAATGTTTCATATTAATCAGTTTTAATTAGAGATTGACATTTAATATTACACATATCCTTTTATGTTTGATAGCCTTTTTATAGATAATTCTTAATTCTTAATATGAAATAGGTCCAGGGTTGTTATGTTGCTTTTAAATCTTGTTGTTTAAATCTTTTTAAATAACTGTAATTATTTAGTATATTTCAGAATTATCTTTATCTTAATTTTAGGTATATTTACGAATAATATTTATAAGGAGACATGTCTTCCATGTTCTATGTCGTTAGTGTGTTATTCGACCAAAGGATCAACTCTTTTTGAACACTGTATATAACTTTATCTTATGAATTATTCTAACAGATTTCGGTGTGCTCAAAAGTTTTAATTTTACAATCCATGTTATAATTGTTTTAAAGAGATGAATTCTTATATTTTTGATATATTACATTTTCCCAATATCTTTAACGAAGATATACATATACTAATGGTATATAGGTCAATTATTTCATTGTTTTTGCGTGAAATAGGAACGAAAAATGGGGGATAATACTTGTCGTCCTTTATCTTGCTAGTGAACTATAGTGACCCCACTAGCGTATTCAACCCAATTCAGTCTCTCATCCCGGCATACTAAATAGATATCCCCGCTATAGCTTATTTTCACATATTTGTTATATTCATTTAGTATATGTTTATATCTCAAAGTTTCAGGAACAGTATCTTATTATTCGAGCTAATTAGTCATACTCGTATGTAATATGCTTGGCTGTTACTGATTGATAAACCAATATTGGATTCAATAAATTACATTACTTCCTTTTGTGTTTTCTTATGAGGCTGTTATAGTTACAAAATATTCAGCTTAGTGTCAAATTTAGAAGCAAACAAGCTTATTATTTCAAATAGATAAAAAGACATATATCAGTATACTATCCTATTGCACGTATAGTAGAACCGTTAATTCGCTTAATAATTTGGATTTCTTATGTCTATTATTTGTTAACATAACTTAGTTCGAGTTGACTCAAAGTAATACGAAAGAAAGTAACCCAATTTTTTGGTTAAGCACCACATTAATAATTAATGAGTAAACATTGCGCAAACTACTTGGAGGTATTATTAATATATTAAGGGAATTAAATTGAACATTATCAAACTGGACTCAGTGTACATGTATCTATATCGTTGTACATCAATTGTACAATATAAAATCCATGTATTAAATGTTATGCCTATATTGAATTCCAGTGAGTAAATTTATTTTTTCTTCTAAAATATAATATACAACATTGCTATTTGACTGAACACATGGTTTCCTTCTAATTGTGTCTAAAAGTAATTTCACTTATCACAAACAATATCTACAACAATGCTAAATAAGACAAAATAATATAGAATACTTTTTTATGCTGAATGGCAAACGTTAGAAAAAAGGGTATTGATGGAGACATACATGTTGTTTACAAGATTTATTTATGGTCTAATTGTTACTTCCAATACAATACTTGATTAACAATAGATGATTGATTATGACATCGAAGCTTGGCATGGGTAATTCTGCCATCTACAGGCAACCAAAGTGCTACCTGGACCAATTCAAGTCCTTTTTATCACAGACATTATGATTAAATGAAACAATGGCCATGAATATTATATTCTTAAAGGGAAAATTATGAGATATAATTGTGAAATTTGATGTTGTTGTTTTTTCTAGCTAATTTACGCCCACATACATCCATCCCGAATAATGCATATATTAATAATTGTATGACATTTGTAAATCTAAATAGTTGTTTTACATTGCTATTAAATGTAGCTATAAAAATCGATAATTAATAGTTTTATACAATTCCGTCATCGTGGTTTCGATGGTCTCGATTCTCATGTAATCTTCCCTATCCGGAGTACTTTTATTTGTCCTTTTATAGATAATTGTATTATTAAGATTTGAGTAATACATGATTGCTATAACAACCGAATAATCCGCGTATTCGTGTTTTAAATATCACATTTTCGGTTTACTTACGAATGCAAAAATGAGTAGAATTGTATAATTACATGAATAAGTATCCAATGTATGGGAAACAAAACACATGATTACTTTTCATGTTTATCTTTACTTTTTAAGAAGATTCTCGGTAAAGGCAATTTTCCGCCGGAGCCAAAGTTACAGAAAACCCCTGGACAGATTATACGCCCTGGCCAAATATATAATCTACATACCTAGTTCTACATTCATACCAATTTTCAACTTCATCGATTAATAACTTTGGCTTATTGGGGTCAAAATGCATCCAGCATTTATCTCAACATTTACAAAATACATAATTTCCAAGAATTATAAATGGAAAAGCGATCCAGTTGTTTTTGTCCAATTGTCAGTCTTTCTTCTCTATAAATTAAGGTTGTGCCGGTGACAACACATGTGTACAATTGAAGACATATAGATAGAATTAATTAATTATAAATACAAGAAAAAAAGCACAAGTTACTTGAATATACACAAAGGCCTATTATACCTGCTAATTTTCGAAAGAACCCTTAATTTATTTAAGTGATGTATATATTTTTAAATAGGTAATACTTTATGTTATAAACGTCATTCAAGAAATTTACTTCTGTCTGAAAATGGGTTATATTTGCTTTATTCAGAGAAAGTAAAGAAATGTGATCTTAAAAAGCGAAATATATCGCTTTTAATTTTTTGATAGCACGCAGCCTGGGTAATATGAAACGATGAGGTCATATAGACAAGTAAATATTAGGTATACTTTGAAATAATAGTTTTGATACCTTACTAATATTAGAGAAATAAATAAATGCTTGGGATGCACATCGATTCAGTGTCCTTCGAACTATAGTTCGAATTATATATAGCAAATCATGAAATGTAAACCCATATGCGAATATTATAAACTGAGTGTCTAGCAAACCATAGAATTACTGTTCTGGATGTTTTCTTCGATTAATGTTATCTAAAATACTAACATTATTCTAAAAATAATTAAAATAGATACACTTTATTTCGAAAGACTGTTTGTACATGTGTTGTATTTGTGGTATTATAGGGACCCAATTGGGCCATATAATCAAGTATTTAATCTACATGTGGGTATTGATTTTCAGTACTAAAATATTGTTTACAATAGGGCCACTTTAAGGTTACTTATATGTTTATCTAAATATTGTGATTTAAGAATTATCAATATACTTTCTTTGAGTATATATTGAGCGTTTTCCAAAAACCTCTTTCTGTCAAGAATAATTAAACTTTTGGTATGAACGAATTTTTGTCAATATTAAATTCAAAATGGAAGTCATATTTTAAAGCAACTCAATGTAAACTTAATATTTTAAATGAATCGGTAAATACCTACATTACACAATCAAAGAAAGAAAATATCATTCAAGCAAATAATATTCTTTTACACTCAAATGAACCATTTCATTGTTATATAAATTCAAACATATTTTCGCTCTTCGATTTGGACGACAGAGGCGTATCGGAATCAGATACGTGACCTACTTAATTTCTATGGTAACGCCAAATGATCATAAAACGACTTAAACAGGCATGAGACGAAGAATCCCTGTTTATGAAAACTTTTTTATTCTAAGGCCGGTGGTTGATAAAAGTGAAATATTTCAACAACAAAAAGTCTATTATTAAATGGACGGGTTATTTTGAGTAAGTGAAACAATAATATTACATATATCATAATGCTATGTTACTTTGCTATGATATTTCTATGTTTATAGTTTTTATAATGAAAACTGTGTGTAAATTGTAGAATTATCTAGTTGTTCTGTAAAACTGATTTTAGCTTTGTGTTAATTGTATATCCGCACACCAAATATTTTCTAAAAATGATATATTTTCACATTTTGCATAGAAATGTTAATTCCTGGATCCAAGAAAAAGTATATTTCCCGAAAATCTTCGTCATTTTAAAGAGTATTGTTCTATGTTAATCGTTAGATTTTATAATTAATGTGTAAATTATTATTTATTATAATAAGTTTGAAAATTTATGAATTCATAATGAAAATAAATGTTAATTAATGTTATTATCAATGTGTTAAATATCCATTGTGACATATACACTGTGTATTGTAGGTTTTCTGTACTGTTTGTTGGTTCTTCAAGTATATTTTGAAGACTAATAATAATATATTTGTTATAATATTAAAACATTATTTAACATTTATGAAAAATATTATATGTATTCCATTTAAAAGATGGTCGTTAATGCTGCTTTCATGTTGAATTTGTATTTGGTTTCACTAATAACGCATCACAGCACAATTAGTATTAGATATCTTTTCTGGCAATAAGAGAATAATACTAACTATGTAATCACATGTACCTTTTCATAATGTATTGTTTTATTTTCAGATGGAATCTTGAAGGACTTGAAATACGTTGTTGAAATAGATACTTCAGACATATTGTTAACATTGTTTTATATTAAATTATTATTGTACAACTAACTTATCACGGTACACTAAGTGATGTATATTAAATTGTATCTACCTTGAGAGTTAATCTATACTCTGTAGGATAAATTAATCAGATTTACTTTAGTGCAGTTATTGTAACCATTCAGTTATTTATCTTCCGAGACTTATCGGTGTTTTCTTACTAATTGCCCAGCTTACAGGGCTAGTCAGCAGTACAATAAGAAATAACAATAGTAACCAACATTTATTGTAGAAGAAAAGCATGTAACAGGAGAAACCTACAATATAGTTAAAAGACCAGCGACTAATTCATATAAATTCGATGAACAGTATTAGGTGAATTAGGGGCATGGATGAATTCTTCGCCGACTCGTATATTATTTACTAACTCCTAAGAATAAGGTGTTCCCGTATATTTAAAGGAAATAGAATAGAATAGAATAGAATAGAATAGAATTATTATGATTATACAATAAAATAAATTTTAATTCATCTTCCATTTCATACAATTGAACTAATCTTAAAGTTAAACGTCTCCTTGCATCTGCTATACATTTCCATAAAGGTAAATCAATTTAAATACTGGCTTTTTTATGCTAATGACAGTATAGTCAAGTGTTTCAGTAATTCCAATAATTGATCTTAACTCCCTTTTTTATTATTATTTATGAATGTTCTGTAAAGTCTCTTACGTATCGTGTTCATTGATTTCATTGACGCTCATCTCCCTGTATATACAGAAGTATTTTACTTTTTGTTTCTATTCTTTCTGACTATGATTATGATGTGAAGTTACTTAAGGAAAGCTTGGTCCCGTTTTACTTGATAAATTTTTGTTAACAAATGTTCAAGTGCCTTCTCTTATTTTTGATTATACAATATTTTTAATGAAATTCCGTTTGATATAATGAATGTTTTGTTTATTTACCACACCAAGACTTATTTTAATGTTTTAGATAAAACAAATCAATACATAATTAAACAAGTTATTGTAATTAATTAAATAGTACTTGCAATAAGAAAATAGCCATTTGACAAAAAATTGATTCGTATTTTTAAACACTTACTATAAGTATAAACATTTCTAGCATTGCATAAACAGAGTTTACGTGAATTTTACAGAAATTAATATTAGTATACATTCCTTTAATACTATTTAATAGAAGAACAATCATATATATATATATATACATGAAGCTTAAAAATTTAAAAACACATCGGTTACAATAAGGTAAAAGTTTTAATTTGTAATTGCTATTAAAAACCATATTTTAATTATAATTACAGTTACAAATGTTACCTATGAACAATTGCACTGACCACAAACAATATCACATGTAAAAATAACCAGTGCACATAAACCGAAAGGGCCATAGCCAAGCTTTAGTGCTATCGAAAATGCACACAAATTGAGAAACACAACACAAAGTGGAATACATAACTTTATAGCAGGATTTTCTATGGAACTTGAAACCAAAAACCAGATTCCTTAATATAAAAATGGCATCGCTTTGTGTTCATGGTTACGGTTATTATTAAATTGACACAGTTTTAAAAGGCTTATAACATTAAGAATCTGAAAGGAAGTGTGTCCATCTGAGCAGCTTATCCTTTGTTGGCATTGCCGCCATTTTGTACTTTCAAAATGTACATTGTGAAATTCGAATGTTTGGTTACTTCCGTATTGTAATACAAAGGTTTGCTTGAAAGAATTGTCTTATGTTTTTATTGTTAAATAATTCAATGATAATATGTAACTAAATATTCATTAAGGAACTTTGTAAGAGAATACATTTTGATGAGATGGTAACTATGGTTAACTGAAATGATTATACACATTTTGTCTGACATCTTGATTTATGTTGACATTTAATTGGAAACTATGGGTATTACTTTCGTGCTTTTTTTAACAGATTCATCATAATTATTCTTCCCAGACAATATAAGATTTTTTTTTCTCGTGCAATTATGGATTAATGAAAAACATAATATGTTATGGCAATGCTATTTGATAATATTCTAAATATTTTATACCATAATTGATAGCGTTCGGTTTTAAGTACATTAAATGACAGAGCATGATAACATTTGAACAGAGGATTTAAGTAGAATGAACGAATCTGAAATACTAGTTTATAAGTGACTTGCATTCAAAGCTAAAACAACATATTTGTTAATATAAGGTGTTTCAGCTATTATGGCCGTTTTTAGATGAACAATTTAACATTTTTATACTTTCAATTTTTATTGTTAATTTAAATAAAATATTTGTTATCAAATTACATTGCAGTGATAAAATGCAATGTATGATATTTATATCTTTAAATCTAAAATATAAATATTGAAAATATCAATGATTGTTATTCTAAAATGATTTTCATTTTATTTGCTGTACTTCATTCTTAGAGAATATGGATTTTGCTATTAAAAAAAGAGATACAAATCTAATAATTGAAACATTTAGACGCAATGAAATGTCGGCAGTTAATATTCCCCGTATTATTAATGTTTGGGGTAACGCCGTCTCTGAAGGAAGAACAAAACAAATTTCCCTTCAATTTAGTGAAGATGTACAAGTTTGGAAAGAAAAGAAAATGGAAGTCGTAAATCAGTTGTTCGAGTCAATCTCATACAATCTCACACCAATCACTGCGGAGCAAGTAAATTCAGATCCACATCTTAGTTGTCGAAATTTAGCAGCTGAACATGATGTCAATCATATGCTTATTTACCGAATAATCAATAAGGATATTCATTTGAAATCTGTTTCTGATCGATATGTGCCCTACGAATTGACCCAGGTGATGAAGGACAACCGCGTGCGTTGTAGCAGAGAGCTTATTCGGTCTGCTGGGACAAGACATATCAAAAAGCGTACAGTACATACAGTCAAAAAGTGGTTTTATTGAAGACCAATGGGACGTGCCCTTCAACACGAACTTCCTGGATTACTCCTGGTGACAAATCCACCATTCCCAGACGATCGCCAATGGACAAAAAATTCATGATGATTATTGCTGTGAATTTCGAGGGCCTCAGTTTTTACAATGTTTTGGAACAAGCCGAAACTGTTGACTCTGTCAAATACTTGTAATTCCTAGATGATTCATTTGTCTCCTTTTCGACATACGAATTGTACCAGACGCACAATGCTGTTCTTTGGGAAAATGCTGTGATACAGCACGACAATGCGGGTCCCCATGTGTCTCAGGTGACAAGGCTTTAAATCGAATCAAAAAACGCCATTCTTCTTCCACAAGCGCCCTACTCACCAGACACAAATATTCTGGACCGTTTTCAATTCCCCAAACTGGAGATGGAACGGAGCGAGATTACCTTCGATGATCGAGATGTTCTTCGTGCTTTTCTAGATGTCGCGCTTCAGAAGTTGACACCGAGGATGATGAACAAGCAGTATAACAAGTTGATCGAGCATTGCCAAGGGTTCACCGACAAGGGTGGTTATTATTTGTAATTTCTGTTTTTTATATTTCCTGTTGTAAATTTGTAATGTATATACATACTTTATTTGTTGTTAATAATAAACGGTTTTTGTCAAAATTTCCTTTAAAAAGGCCATAATAGCTGAAACACCCTATAATATGCATGTCACCTATATATCACATATAAGTATGCTTAAGAAGTATTTTATTATATTATGTAATTCGATCTCGATTTATTACCACAAGACATGAACAGTAATATCTGTTGTCTCCGCTACCGTGAAGCAATGCACCTCAGGACGCCGGAATCGACGCTTACAAACAATCAAACAGAAATTCACCAACATTTAGGGCTTATTTGGTTATTTTCTTTGACTGCCTTGTATATTTCCTATATTAATCTCTCATCCGTTCTCATCTGCTTATTTTACTTTTAATTATAAGATGTCTGTTTATTAGTATATAACATAGACAAACGCTGTAAAATGTTTAATATTACTAAAATATGTTTCAACTTCTAACCAAAGCTATTTTCAATCAAACAATACTATGTCATTTCAATATTGTGTGGTTAAAAATGGCTTCGGCTAGAAGCTGAAACATATTCCAGTGATATTAAACATTTTATGTCTTTTGTTTATGTTTAATTAATTTAAGCCAAAAGTGGCAAAAAAGTGTGTTAGCTCAACCCATAAAAGAACTGAAATATCCGTTAAATATGTTAGGTCGTTAGTTTATAATTTGCACTTGAGCTAACTACTTAAAAAAAACTATAATACTAAAATACTTTTGTCCAGGATATTTATAATTTCATTCAATTTAATGTGTTTTCAATTAATTTTATGTATTAATAAATGTAACTTTCGATATTTCTATTAATTGAGATATAAACGTATTAAAAGGCACGCATATACCTTTAAGGATTATCTTAATAATAAAAAACACAGTTAACAAGTGCAATATTATTAACTAAAGAGTATTTAACGGATATTGCATTTCTTTTAAAGGTTGAGCTAACACGCTTTTTGCCATTTTTGGTTTATATTTAGTTAATAACACAATTTTTTGCTGAAAATATCATTTATAGACTATTTAAGCATTTGATTATATAAAATGTTTATATATTTCAGTCACACAAATTAATTATGTTTTTGATAAACTCCATTGCAAAATGTAACTAATCTGAGTCGTCCATTATTTTTAGAGAAACAAAACAAATATAACCCATTAAGTAATATTAAATAATATGCATAATTTATATATATTCAATATTTGTTTGATTAACATATGCACACGTAACATAGCATTTTTGAAGCAGTCATTTACACACAATAATATTTATCGTATTATACAGAGATATGGAATTATATTATACAAGGAACAGCGTTTTTAAAAAACAACACGTATATAAAACGACAAAACTTTCTGCTGTAACATATAATGTATTATATATATAACTGCCTTGTAAACAAAATGGCACGATTTTACGGTAATTTGTGATAATTATATGCAGTTAACCAAACAGAATTCAGATACAATTTAATCCATACTATAAATGTATTCGCACGATACCAGGTAATTTGAGAATAAGTAAAATTCGTTTTTATTTGTTATTTTGTGCAAAATCATATAATTTTATTAACAAACATTATATGTTTTAAGTTTTTAAAAGAGTTAACCGTATTTTTATTTAGTTTTCACGACGATTCTAACAATATAAATTTTGTTCTTGCAAAACAAGTAAGTAGCTGTCTATTTTACACTAAAATTGAGCTTTTTATAAGTGTTAGATAGTAAAAAGTGGTTGCTATGCAAAATCTAGGCCCCTAACAACGATTGTAGGTAAAAATATAATTTTTCTCAATTCTGAGACATCTCCAATATATGTTCAAAATATCATAATAATCGCTTAAAGTTAAGGAGGTGTAATTGGGTCTGAAGAAGAATTGGAATAATAAGAAGAATTATGAAAAAAGTCGTTTTTGGCACCTAAATATCTCGGGTTCTATATTAATTCTGAAGATGAAAATTGGCAAGCTTATTAATTTTTGGCAGCGTTACACGATAACAGTTAAATCATTTGAAATTATAAATTATTTTTTAAATGGTAGCTCAAATGATCAATAATTGCTTTACAAATCTCTACAACAATTCTTTTAAACTAAACTTGTAATACATGTATTCACTTATCTTTCTACATACCTACCATTGCATTGGGGGGGTTTATGTATAGCCTCGAAAAATGAGGCTTTATTTTGTATCTTTTTCTATTTCATAATTCTGATTAACTGACAGTATCCCCAACTTCTTTTGCTATTCCTTATTACGATGATAGAGCCACAGTTTCATCTTTTTAATGAATTCCTATTCAATAGGATTATTTAGTAATGCATGTCTCATGATTATGTAGATTTATACTAATACATGTATGATTTTTGAAAAACCTTGAACAGTATTTGTCATCATTATTGACCCTATTTTTAAACATTCATAACAATCATAGCAATGGTATAAATCGCATTATTCTACTATGCTTTCTTCATTAGCTTATTACTACGTAACAACTAACAATGTATTCACTTGAGTTTTCCTGCTTCTTACTTATTCATCAATATGCGCATTTTTGCAGCAAGCATTGTATCAATTACATTTTGGCCTCCTTTTTATATCAATTTCTTCAGAGCCTGTATATTGTATATATGTATTATTAGAACTTTATGTTTTCGCTTTTGAGGATCTCATTTCTTGACTTTAATTTTTGCAACGCTGTCGTTTTTGTTTTAATATCAATTACATGTTGGAAAAATATCAATATATTTAAAGAATTTTGTTTTAACAATGTAAATGATAATTTTTTATATTTAAATTATATATAAAATCGTGCAATAGTCCAATCTTTTGTCAGAAACTTAACATGAGGCATCGCTAATGTGCGATTAATTTTCATAATAATTAGCTATTTCCATCATAATATGAATTATTCTCAATCTTGTAGATTTTAGTGTAAACAATTGAATATAGAAATGTATAGATTTTTATAAAAATAAGAATATCAAAATATTGTTAAAAATATCTTGAAATATCAAAATTATACGATTTACTTTGAAATAGTTATATTTTTATTTTAATCTCACATGCTTAATATAGTTTTATTTTCACTTTAAATCTACGGTTGCATTTCGTAATTTAAGTAAGAATCTACTTTTTTATTGATTTCATTTCAAAAAGATACATTTTATGCGAAAATAGTAATTTCCAATAAAACGTCAATACCAATCAATAAAGCTAACCAAAACATAAAAAGAATAAACACTTTCTTACAAAATCGAACCCTTTCGAAAGAGTATCTAAAACATTTTTAAAAGTTCAAATTAAGGGAATTTTGTTCCTTAGCGCTTGGCGATTACTTTGATACCAAAAATTAGCTTTTTAATTCACTTCAGCGTGATTTATATTAACGATCAAAGATAGGCCAATTCAACATTGCATCAATGACTAAAAATGCTACATTTAATCGCTAATGCTATAGTACTTATCTTGCCAAGAATAAATTCTTACTAATTATGATCAAATAATATATTTACACCAAACTAATCGGTAAAATTAATATAAAATTTTAATTTAATAAAGCCTCGTTTATGCAAGTAGAAATGTACATAATATAATATTCATATTTCACATAGATGTAAGAGCATCCGACCAATTTATTATTTTGTGTTTTGAAGAGTACTTATCCGTTCTCTGATTACAATGAATGTATGTTTCAAATAAAACTAACCAATATAACTAATTTTATGTTTTTTGTTTCTAAAAGTAAAATATTTGCGGTACAATTATGAAGTTATCAATTATTTTATTCCAATTTACATTATTTATTCCTCAATATTTTTACTAAGTAAGAACAATAAGATAAATGTTTTGTGTTGGCATAAATAATATGAATTAAGAAGATAGGTTCCACAACACTATGAAAGTTTATTTCCTGAATTTTCAGTACGTGTGTACCTTCATCAGAGG
>JAYRBW010004809.1:0-13740 GCA_036023295.1 Invenusta paracnida | reverse complement strand
GTCAGGTTTTCTGCGACCAAGGTAAAAAACCAGACTCTTAGTCGGAGTCATTTCAACCAAGGTTTTAAACCGGAGTTATAGTAAACTATTGGTTTTTTATCACCTCACCCAATATGTCAGATTAATTTTGGCTAACTGGATTTATAGATGGACAAGTGAAGAAGGTAAAACACACTTTATATAAATATATATATCGCAAAATTTTTCACATCATTTTCAATTATTTTCTTATAATTATTTTTATGTTAAAAAAAGCAAATTACTAAGCATATGTTAGTATAGGGTGAGCCACACGTTCTCACACGTTATTGTGTGATTTGCACTTTTCAGATGGACAAGTCATTATTATAATTTGTTTGTTTTTTTCTAGACATTATTTCTCTAAAGTAATTGAATAAATATTTGTACCGTAATATAAATTAAAATAGTTTAGATATATGGCTATAACCATAAATGTTAATGAAAAGGTAATGCATTAAAACACTTTATTGGTTGTATAAACAATGAAATCCATCACGATGTTTTGAGTGTTTTTAAAAGTTATATAAAACAGATATTCGAATATTTTTTATATATAAAATTGGCCCTCGATCTCTTTGCATTTGTAATTGGATCAATTCTATATACATTCAAAACCATAGTTACAACTGAATTATTAAATAATCTGCGCTGTAAACATGAATGTCATTCTGTAGATCTGTTGCTGATGAGATACTTCCTCGTGGTTTCGTTTTCATATATGCTACTGCTTGAACAGAACATTTGCAAAAGCGGTTGTCTCGAACCGTACCTGTAGATAAAATATGTTTTATTCTTTGAGGTGAATAAGTAGTTCGTAATTACTAGATAAATTGTCAAAGAAAAGAATGTATGTAAAGTTTTTTATTATCATCAGACAGACCATCTATCAAATGTAATACCATAGCACTGAATTTGCCAACTATCTTTTCAAGTTCAATATTTCTATTCAATGTCTTTCCCTAGAAAAGATCAGCATTTATAAGGTATCCATCAGCAGTGCTCAAGCACCAAACTTTGTGCCCAAAATGTATTGGTTTGTTGCATATACATACATTGTTTGTAGCCATGCTTGCCGAAATATTTAATAAATATTCAAATATTCATCATGAATAAGAAACTGCGTTGGTTAAAAATGGTACATACATTTTTGTTTCAAAAGATCTGCTACTTTAGAGTTTATAATTTACCGTGTGCAAAATAAGTAAAGAATGGTTAATGCAAAGTGGAATGTGTTAATTATTTGATTGCAACCTTAGCAAAACATAATGTGTCATCTGTTGATATCCGTGAATATTTAGTACCTAAATGCATGGGGCGAAGACAATGTGAAAAGGTCTACAACGAATTCAACCAATAGCAAAGAATTTCAATGATGGTGATAGAGAAAGCGCCAAGAGAAAGGCAGGTTCTGGACGACCATCTATCGTTTGCACAGATGAAAATATTCGGCAAATAACTGACTTAATAGATAATGACAATTCAATATGATTATCCGCATTATTGCTAACGCGTTGAATCTATCAGAAAAATCAATCCATATAGGATAGGTAATGACGGAAAAATGTAGGACCCAAAAGATGACGAGGGTCAAATTACAACGTGAATTGCAACGCTTCCGGGACGATTCTCCATGAAATTAGTGCAATTGTGGAGATTATTTGTAAATTGACTATTTGACTTTGATAGTAGATTGTTGTTCGATTTTAATATATTTATTATTAATAGAATATATTAATAAATTTACAATTATTACTTATAATATTTTAATATATAATAGCATGTTATATTATTAATACGCCGTTTTTTCGACACACCCTATACTAACATATGCTTAGTAATTTGCTTTTTTTAACATACAAATAATTATAAGAAAATAATTGAAAATGATGTGAAAAATTTTGCAATATATATATTTATATTAAAGTCTATCAAACTTAAAGTATTTATTAAATTATTCATTATTGTATATTAAGATTGCAAACTTGTTTGGACAAAATACATTCGATATGGCTGTGTGGTTTAAATTTATATTAATACATATTAATATTAAATAAATTTATATTTTAATTAGTTTCGAGGACTTTACATACTACAACACAATTATCTATCTCATGTGTGTATTTACAAAATTCATACTCGAATTAATGAAAATATAGATTAATTTTTAAAGGAGGTACTACACAGCTAGTATCTTTCTTAAAATAGTAGTACATACTTTACTAATTAAATCTAAATAATTTGTAGGAAAAACACGTATTGCGTTAAAAGTATTGCATTCTTTGAGCTATTATTGATTTACCATTGAAATGTGCTGCCGATTAATTATCTCTATTTGGGTTATTATCCATATTTACCAAAATTATGGTATTATTATAAATTCTACAAATACACACAAATCACTCCACTTTCATAGATAGGATGAAAACTTAGAAACGTACAGTTATTTGCATATTATATTTTAACTAATGTCTAATAAAAGCTATAATTGATTTTTTCATGATTATGGAAATATGAATTATAGTCAGTAAATGTAACGTTAATAGTAGAATGAAACGAATATAAAGGAGTGTTCTCTTGGTTGTATGCAAACTATTCATCGCGCGGTGTGAAGCATTGATGATATATTTATAAATACGATTTAATATTGTAAATATTAAATAACTATATTTAGCAATAATGTATAAACTGAACGGTACTAATAGTGCTCTTGTTGTATCCTAACATATAATATATTTAATAGTTAGTAATAAAGAAAATATTGAAAATTGAGTGTATATTCCCAAATTTTTAGAGATCCAATCCATAACCATGAAACTGAAAGAATAAAGTACTAAAATGAAATGAAGCCAAAACTCTAAATGTAGTTACGTTAACTGAAGTGAATATTGTTTACAAAATTAGGTACACCGTTAAAATTAAAGAGAGATGTGTAATATTCACGAGTTGGAGATTAGAACATCATTTTGACTAGTTCGTTACATTCTTCCTTGTTGTTGATTTTATACTTCCGTTTATGTATTAAAATTGCGAAGATTACTTGTATCGTCGTCGAGCATTAGTATATTGATTGCAAACTCGGCCTGGCATATGTGTTTGTGTTTGTGTACGGAGCTCTGTTTGCTGTTTAGGTGCTCACGTACTCTGGTGCGCAGCGGCCTTATTCTGCTTCCAATAATTAAATTGTTTCAGTTCTCATTTATATTTGTCTTAAACATAAATATTGTTTTATTTAAATTACAATTCATGTATTCATATATCTATTATATTATATTATTTAAATCAAATTTATCGAGATTTTCATGGATGTATGTCATTTTACGACACTGAGTTAATAAATACTTTTATTATTGAATATATATATACATAACGAATTTTGAAATTCATGAGCATTAAAAATACTCACATCATTTAAAATTAAACTAATTAAACGCTACATCATTTTAAAATTAACATTACCAGATTAAATATAAAATTATTAGTAAATACGTAAACGACCTTATAGTTTTAATATATTTAATATATTATAATGCTAGGCACATAGGCACAAACATAAAATAAGATATTATTAACACATTTTTACAAAAATTATTTTTTATAGAATATGTTTAACTAAAAGATACTTTAAACGAATGGAAATCTATACTATTCTGTCTTATACCATTATAATACATAACATTACATATTATATAATCGTTGTGTATTGCTAAAATTTAGTTCCATATAAATTGTCAACGATGAAATATTTTAATTTTTGTGTTATATTAAAAATAGTTAAGAACATTATTTATGCTATACAGTATTAGTACATTGAAGTAATTATTTAAATTCCATATTGAATTAACTGTTTATATAGGTCATACCGCTGGTCATAAATGGTGGTTCCTATATCTCAAAAAATGATATCAGTTCTTCAATTGACTTTCTTGTTATTGTTTTACCTGTGATCATACTGTTTATATATTTAATAACAATTAATTATACTCAATAAAATGTTGTTTTTTCATCTAATTTGCCGCTGGGTTTTAGCGGTATGACCTATATAATGTTTCCTGGATCAGAACAGTTAGATATAATAACATAGAATAAAGCACACTTTGCTGAGAAAATGTGTTTATTTGAAAACGTGTTTCAAATATAAATTTCTCTTTTTAAATGAGATATAACAAATGCTGAATTATTTGTGTTAAAATGACTTATTGACGATAAACATTAGTATTTAGTCAACATTTGCTTCGATGCCTAATAAAAAAATTAATTTATAAACTGGTAAATTAGTTTGCTATTCTTTGCATTAAAAGCAATCATTGTAAAATATGTCAACTTATAATAAGTATATTGTATATTTTAATTTTCTATTGTTCCAATATATTGTATATAATAACCAATCCTTATAATAACATGTTTTACACGAAAAAAAATGTTATGTAAGTAATGGTACTGTATTTTCATACGGAATAAATAAATGTAGTAATTGTTTATAATAATATATTATTACACAAATATACTCTTTTAGGGTTTATATAAATTAAAATTCCTATTTTCTATGTACAGATATCAGCAGCATGAAAAAAGTTGTTATATGTCAATAATATTATCGATTTGTATCTTCTGTTGGAGGATTGAGAGTTATTGTGTAGCCTCCTTCTGATGCTGCACCATTTGCTTGTAATGTTGTCATTAAAGAGTCACTTATTTCTGCATACGATTCTGCAAAACTTTTCTTTTCCTGATTTATGTAGTCTCGACTGAAAAAATACATAAACATATGATATGACATATTTCTGATTGCACTAACAAGTATGTATACGAATAATCTATATGAACATATATTTAACTCTGGTAGAGGTGATCAAACATAGCCGATCGTGAGCCTAGTGTGTTTCATTGCAGAGATATTTAAATTATGATTTCAAAATAAACTACTAAATATACGATATATTCGTTGCATGACTATTCATTTTTTGCACCCAGCAATTGTCGAAGTGCATAGTTAGTTAATATGGTTATTTCATACTGTCTAAAGTGAGTCATTCAATTCAATGTATTGAGTCACTAAATTATGTATTCTTCAATAGACTATGACTGTAATACTATAGTGCTCTCTGTCATCAGTCATTCCTATATATTTAATCATTATCATTATGAACAAATATTTAAAAACAAAAATGACTATAACCATATGTTGTGAAAAATACCTACTAGCTCTAAACGTAGTGTTTCTATTTAATTGTTAAATAGTATGTAAATAATAAAATAAAAATGTTCACAAGGTATTAGTTCTTTAATAGTAATATTTATTTACTTAAACTAATAATACCTTCGTAAATAATAAACATAACATTGCATATGCTCTCAAAATGTGTGTACTTTGAGTTAAATTTAAAACCCATGTAATCGATCATTTTTTATATTATTTGTTCAGGCTAATGCATCTCTCGCAACAAAGAAACTATTTCATAAATTTGTTAGCCACCGTCGCAGTAAAAAACTGACACTGAACAGTTTGATCACCTCATTCAGCATGTTAAATAATATGCACAGTACCAACGGAAAGTTTAACAACACCATAAACCACAATTAAACATTCGTAATTTATAAGTAGTCTCTCAAAACAATATAGTACAATTAATTACATTGACAGTTAAATATTAATGCATGTGAAACAAGTATTTTAACTCTAAATTACCTGAAATATAAACGATACATTGATGAAATCCATTGTTACAAATCATAATTGTTCAAAATGTGAATTTGCCAACTTGTTGACGAATTTGAATGTAATAATATCCGTATGAGATGGTCTAGCTATTTAAACATTAACTTTCTTGAATGTTATTGTTCCTTTTTATTATTTTTGTTGCATTCAAAGAGTAGATGATTCCAAACAATAAATAAATTCATTGCATTAATAAAATCAATGTTTTCAGCTTTTTCTTAACATTATAAAATGCAAAAAACTATGTTATAACGCACAATCGTTTGTTGTATTAATTATTTATTTTTGTAATTATTGGGACAGGATACATCATACTGTGTATGTTACATTGGTTTTGTTTGTAAAATGAAGTTTAAATAGACAAGGGTGTTCCTAAACTTTCCGCCAGCACCGTTAATGGAATGGTTATCATGATAACGTTCAAAACTCCCCTAGTGATACGGAATAAAATGGAAAATACATTAATTTAAATAGTTAAAAAATGAACAACACTTTGTTGCCAAGCTTAATGTAAATACTATATCATTATACTACTACGACTAGCTTTCAACTTTGTAAAAAAAATATACGTTTTCACTAAAATGTAATTATTCTATTTTACAACACACGCTATTATATTAATATATACATATTCTAAAATTAATGTTACTTGTGCACAGTTTCACAGTAAATAAAAATACTAATTTTACGTGTAAATCTATTGCTTTAACATGTCCTAGTTTTCATCTATAAATGTTAACTGTTATGTTATTTTTACACATTTTGTGATTTACTGTAATTTAAAATATATTATTTCAGTTAATGACAAATGCATTGTTTAAAGCTTTTATCATAATATGGCATGTGTTTGGTAAACTGCATTTGAGTCACTGTAAATATTGTAATGAATAGTAAAAGTATACCATTAAGTTAAAGCGCATTGAAAACAAAAATTCAATATTGATATATATATATATATTATGTCATGCAGCTTTTATTTTTATGGCAATGTCAATAAATGCATTAAAAATCATTAATTAAAAGTAGATGCCATATTTATTTGCCGTATTCATTACTTTATGTTCTTTACGTAGTGGTCAGTATGAGTACAATAGGAATACATGTTAATAGTTTATATGAATAATTAAAATGTACAATTATATGCATCTACAATCATGTACAATTATCCTGAACAAAATATTTAGCAATTAAAATATATGTTATGCTTCTATATCATCAGATTCTGTTTCCGTATAGTACTCATACTCTTCTGTAATTGATGGTGGTTCAAGGAAAATTTCAATTCCGGGCTCAGATTTTTTAGATTTTTTTTCTTTTGGTTGATTACCAGTGTGTGATTCTGTGGGTAAATTACTTTCAATCTCAAATTCCTTTAACACTTTTGACTCATTGACTAGTGAACTTGAAATTGGACTCATACTTTGCTGAGTAAATGAAATGTTTGGAATTGACGAGTATGGCTGAGAGTTTATTTTTGGATAGGAAAGTGAACTCTGCGGACTTGGTGGCATGACTGCAGCTTGCTCGTTTGGATAAATAAAGAAAGCGTTTAGATTTGGATTTTCTAATGCGACATTCAAATTTTGACTGGGCGTTTTAATGTTTTGAGATGGTTCATGAATAGATTTTCTTTCGGGAGTTGTCGCTTCAATATGTGGTGGTTTTGCAGGCTTTTCGTCTTCTTTATTTTTAAGTTGAGGTTTAATGTCGACAAAGCACGATTCAGGTTTATAAAGGACTGGACCCAACATGGTTGCCAGATTCATTTCAGCCTTTTTAGCCTTCTTACTAGCAGCTGCTGATTTAGAACCACGCCTTGCTAGGACATCGCAAGCAGACGGACCTTCAACCTGCGCTTCAACTGAAAAGGGGTCATCAATCGTTGTGACTGCTGATAGTTTTTTCCTAGCCATAGTCATGTCTTCGTATACATTACTCGAATCCAACTCGTCCTGCTTATTTACATCAATATTTGGTGATGGAGTTTTACGCTGAATTGTATTAATGTATTTTCTGAAAGGATAATAATGCATGTACAAGTGGTTATGTCTACTGTGATTCTTAAATACTTGACATATAATAAATAAAACAAGTATATTCACACACACATATATATATATATATATATCAGGGAGAACTATACATATGAATGAGTCTTGCCGATTTATGTTTAATACTATTGCATTATTATTATGTCTAGTTATTAAAGCTAGTATTTATACAAGTATTATACAATTCATAACAATTCATAATATATGTCATTAGAGCAGTATTAGTATTTGCTACATGTTTAATGCAAAAATTATTTATTTAATATTTATTGTATCATTCAGATTATATGTAGGTAAATATAATTACATATGCATTGTGTATACATGTAACATATATCAATTTGTCAATGTAAAAACGTAATAAATGTAATCTAGACCGCACCTTTAAATAGTGCAAATATTCGATAAAATAGGTAGTTTATAATGTAATATATAACTAGAATTCATTTGGAGATTTCCCTGATATACATATACAGCTCTGTGTGTGTATTACATAAGACTATTATATAAAATAACATGTTGTACCTGTCCTCAATATTCTGTTTCGGTTTACATCTGAAGTATTAGAAATGTTATTGATAACCGTAGAAGGTAATATGTACGGTGTATAACTATTTTGACAAAATACTAATTGAAATAAACTATTATTTTAAATTGTTTTTAATATTTGGCAAATGTCTTTTCTTTGCAAATAAATTAGATGTATTATATACTTTATATATAATTGAACAAATTCATATTATTTTATGACAAAATACTATCCTACATATATTCATTAACTAATACAGCTCCTTTCTGTAATACCAGCAGATATATTGTTTAATAAGTGTATAAATAAATATATTTAAGTAATACACTGATTTTGAATAATCAGTGAATCGAAATCGAAAGAAATTTGGAAAAGAAATATCTAAATCGATAGTATACAATGTTGTTAGTTACTATTTAGTTGTCATATTTAGTTGGAATACAACTAACAAAACAGCATTATTTATGTAAAAGGGCTTTTATTAAATAAATATTAATAATTCAAATAACACAAACATGCCAATTAGTATGTTTGTATATAAATAAATACAACAAAGTTAGTACAAATGTATAATTCATTTGTATAAAATGCTAGTATTAGTGTGCTACAAACAATTGACTACACACTTAATTTATTTTGAAATTTACATGCACCTGTTAACTTTTGATAGGTTTAAAATGTGTGATTAATTACGAATACTTTATGATTATAAAATATGTTACGTTTAAGGAAAACATTTTTGTGACATATTAAAAGTTCTAAAATTAGATATTTAAAATACCATATAAAATAATATAAGCAACTGCACATAATTATGATGACAATTACTTATTTTCAATCTCGTTTAGTCATTATATTAATATTTAAATTTGAACAAAGCATCCAAAATAAATATAGTAATGTATACCTACTGTAAAATATATGCAGTTTTTAATAATTCATTCACGCATCATAATAAAAAGTAAAATGTGAAAGTATACATTTAAACTATGTACATAAAAGTATTTTATTGCCACAAAAAGGAAGCATGTGCAAAATTATTCTGTAAACAATATAAATAACATATAATAAAGTCCATTTGTACATAATATGTGTTAAAGTCTGCAGTCTGGGTATAAGTCTGGGTCGAAGTCTGGGTAAAAGTATGGGTAAAAGTATGGGTAAAAGTATGGGTAAAAGTATGGGTAAAGTATGGATAAAAGTTTTGGTAAACGTAATAAACTGATCACTTTACTCTTCAGTGATTTGATTAGTATACAAAAAGCTTAAAGAATGATAATAATATACCATTCTATGTATAAGATGATCGTCTTTGAAAAGAACGAACAGCAAATATGTACCAAGTCTTCTGCCATTTGTAAACAATTGAAAGTATTATGTTGTAATATTCTTGTCACCATCTTATTATTTTGATATCACTTTAATTCATCTAAGTTCCTATGATGTTACTGAACTTTTGTAATTTCTTCAATAGTATTTTTTTCCCAGTAATATTTAAATTTAATTTGCAATCTTAATTTAATTAGCTTTATTTGTGTGTGATATTTCGTGAAACCAAACTAATAAACAATAATCCCCTATAATTGTAATTTATGAGCTGTATACGTCGCTAATATCTTAGAGTACTTTAAATGTCACTAGTTGCATTATATGTAGTATGTACAACAAAAACAAAGTGTTAGTGTTTTTCATTTAATGGCTTTGACATAGTTTTCCCAACTCATTGTGTTATCAATTGCACAACCCAAATACTGAAGCTTAGACTATTTCATCATTAGTTCTTGACATACAGATGTTACTTTCTTTCTGGGCTATAATATCATTGATTGTATTTTAGAATACCATTATTTGCAATTATTATTGATTACTCTGTTATAGCAATCTTTATTGTTAGTTTCCGTTATAAGCCTTGCCATTTTAGTTTTATCAGTAAGTGTAGATATTTGACATGATGAATCCGTTGTTTTCAAAGTGCTCATTTCGTTAATGAATACAAATACAAATACAAAAATAAAACTACACAGTCTTGAAGTGAGTCTGTATTGATTATCTTTCAGTCAGAATTGCCTTCTTCTTTTGTTAAAACAAATATCCATAACATTTATTATGCAAATACTATTTATCTTAGTTAATCCATAAATGAGCATAGATCAAATTAGAAGCTCTACATTGTGAGAAAGTCTTGTATATGTTTCTGGCATCGTCGTTCTTTATATTAGTTATATGATCATGAGCTGAATCTATGTCTGAACATAAAGCGTCTACTGTTTACACTTTGGTGTAAATTTACATGGGGTTATCTAATTAATTATTTTGTAATAAACGTTTATTAGTAACTCTTTATAGACATTTGACTAGACCTGATGTCAGTGCTAATAGGTCTTAAATCATTTTCAACATTAGGATAATCTGTAAACAGTAATTGGACAATAAATAGTGATTACTGATTACACAGTGGCAGTATTTTAGAGCCTAGATTATCTCGATCAATTGCCTTTCTTGAATTGATTCTTTTTTAGAATATTTAATATATGTTATGCAGTGACATTTATCTAAAACTGGTGTATATTTGTTGTTCTGTATACTTACAAATAATGTCCATTTAAGAAATCCTTCAGAAATGTATAATGGGTATTACATATACATATATACCAAAAAACTTATTTTTATGCAATTATTTATTGCTGTATTGTTATACTTGAAATATTATGCTTACTGCTAAACTACACAATATTGAAATGGTGATATTATATTGATGTGTGTGGTAAATTCTTTACACGTACAGCTGAACTTCATAGTAATAATAACTTACCTAATTAATACTTAATCAGTCAACTGCTTCGAATTTATCACAAAAGATTCAATGTATTAGTAGCGTCCGTTGTTATAATAGAAGTGAGTATTTTTAATATGCTACATTATGTGATAATTCAATTAATATTGTATATAGTTTTCTTAGTTTCATAAACAATAAAAACAGAAAAACACTAAGAAAATTCGTTAAATCGACCGGTAAGTGTTACAGATATATATAAATATATACATATGACTTATTGGTATCAACGTGTGCATGAACATATTTTTTAATACCAGGTATTTGTTTCAACTACCCGACATTAAATAGTAAGCTTACCTCTTCCATATGATTGCTGATAATATAGAAACGAAGACAACTACAGCTGTTGAAAGCAAAACGAGTCCTGCAAAATAACACAAACGTGGTTTTTCATACACTGTTAAATTCATAATGTTGAACTGATAACATTTAATACTTATTTTGTATATCAAACAGATATTATAATATACTGTATAATAATAATCATACAGATAATAGTATATCTTACGTAATTTGTGTGATCCCGATGGTATAACTGGTTTCGTGCAAGATTCTATAGCCCCGTTATAACCTGGTAAACATTGACATCCATCCTCTATACATTCTGTATTTTTGAGTTGATAACAAGTTGTGCAATTGGTACATGCAATACTTCCATTTCCAAGATACCCTTTCATACATTCGCAGTTTCCACGAAGACATTCCGCTCCGGAAACACAAGGCTTCTCACATGCTAAAAATAATATTTCAATATAAAGAAAATTGTGTGATTTTAGTAGTATGGTATACACAATATCTACATTTTAATGCGCAATAAGTAAGGAGGTATTATATTTCCATGTGATTTGTTAAAGAACATATTTGCAGCATAAGTAAACGCATTTTAATTTAAAATATTATATAAAAACAATATGATCGAGTTCTAAAATCAATTATTAATATTATAAACTATTTTGATAATGTATAGCAGTTTTAAACAGTATACTAACATGATTTCTTTAATAATATATAAAAAGTAGTTGATTGTTTTAATTATTAAAATATATAAAAATAAGTCATTTTATTTACAGAACAAAATCATGCCAAAATCATACAATTATAGTACAGCATCAGGAGATTTGAAAAAAAATAGATGATGAATTAAAGTACGATTTTATTCATTTTTTCGAGACATACAGCGGGAAATATTTATGAATTAATTTAAATATGAATAATGGTCAAATCGTTATCTTGATAATGTAGGCAAAGTAAACAAGTTGGTGACAATTTCTAAACAATCAGTGACAACAACAATCTACATTTTCTAAAACATTGTTGTAACTAAACGATCATAAATGAACTATGTGTTTATAACAAAACATGTACTTACTTTTCACACACGTGCCATCTGTTTTATCTTTGACGTAGTCCCTTCTACAGACACATTTCATTTTGTTAAGATCACATCGTTGTAATTGTTTGTTACACCTTCTGCAGTCCATGCAATTCTTTCCATCACCATCAGCGCCATTCTTGCACCTACACGTTTGGTTTACACATTCGCCAAGTGTTGGATGACAGCTCTTTGTGCACACTAAAAATCAAAATTGAGAAAATACATGTTGTTATATTTTAATGGACATTCGAGGTATTGTATGTACATATACTAAAGTAAACTTAATGAATTAAAACTATTTACAGTTTTAAAATGATTTAACTCTTTAAAGTAGAACAGCTCTACGGATACTGCATAGTAAAGTAGAGGTTGGATACTTTCTTTAATTTTACAGGATAGCCTATACTCTCATAGATACATTTATTTATCTATTGAGTAGTAGATAATCTTAGGATAAAATATGTTTACAACTATGGAATTTTAAGTCGAATTTAGATAGCAAGTTTCACCCCGACAAATATGGCAGGGTTAGAGGTTTTTGTTCTTATTTGGCACACATTTCGTATGATGTCGCGCTTCTCCAAATTAACCAAATTATGTAGGCTCGCTACGATTGGTTCAATATTTTGCCATAAAACTATTTTTACCACTTATCATTATAAGATAATACATAATAATATGTAAATTAGTATTAGTAAGTTTTTAGAAGTAATCATGTCGTTATCTACAAAAATGGGCTAAAATATAAGGAACTATTTCCTCAAGAACATTTTTATAACACCCCAGTTCCTGAGTTTCTTGTTGCTCATGGCCTAATGCCACATACATATATCGATATCTACAACCATTCAAGTCAAAAAGATTTGGGGTATTCCAATGGATCTCACTCAAAGCTAGAAGTCTTGACTGGTAAGAGGATCCTTGTATATTTATGCATATTAGTTTACACATACTATATATGTATCTACATATATATTCATCGTATTATAAACACCTACAAGGCAGAAGTCAAGCTCTATCAGAACATGATAAACAATGCCAAATGTAAACACTACGAAGACCACTTTGAAAGTACTGACATTACACTTTACGTCGCGATCACTTCGCTCAACACACCATATAAAACTGACTATATCAATGGTGCACAATCGTTACGGTGAACGTTCATTCTCCAAGGTCGCCCCTACACTGTGGAATAACTTACCAGTGAAT
>JAYRBW010004798.1:0-13743 GCA_036023295.1 Invenusta paracnida | reverse complement strand
TACCTACGATCTGATACGATTATTTGGATTCTGGAATGCATCTTACACTTTTTATTAAAATTCAGAATTTTATCGCGCTCATGATGTGTTGTGTACCTTTTTGCCGGCCTTCAGGCTTCACACGTGCAATGTGTGGCCTCTTTACTTAATTATAACCTCTATTATGTATATATATATGTATGTAAAGTAACATTTAAATGTAGCCACAGTATGATTTTATTTTTTATTAGTGCGCACCTTGGAAAATTCCCGAATGCTGAGATAACAACGCGCCATATTGCGCAACACTTTAGCGAGATTCGTGTCAATTGGAGAGCGACTGTAACGGAAGAGTTTAATTGAGCATTCGTACCAATGGAGAGCTTTCTGAGCTTGTTGAATCTGTCGGTTGGAAAAATATATTAAGTAAAAAATTATGCTAATTAGATACAAACTTATTTTTATAATATAATTTTAAATTGAAACTTTTGATATCACATTAAAGTTAGAGTCTCACTAAAAAAAATATTATAAATAATGATTTTTATAACAATGTACATGAAAATAATTAGTTTAAAGTGAATTTGTTTCATTAGTAACAGTAGCTAGTGCTGGAATATTTTTTACATGTCCTAAAAGTTCTTGTGAATATAAGATGAGGCTTTAAAACACAAAATTGAATTATAAATAGACATTTTTTTGAAAAATAAAACATATTTTATACTGTGTTAACACTATAAACTTTTAATTAATACAAATAATATTTTGCACAAAGATATACTCC
Organism: Invenusta paracnida; assembly: GCA_036023295.1. NCBI lineage: Eukaryota > Metazoa > Platyhelminthes > Proseriata > Coelogynoporidae > Invenusta > Invenusta paracnida. The sequence goes on along the minus strand of JAYRBW010004798.1, from coordinate 12,980 downwards.
TCCTCCAAATGATTTATAAACGTATACGAGGTATTTCATAGTTGAGAAATAGCTAATCTGTAGCTTAACAATTCTTCAGATACGATTTTGCTGTATCATTGCTGGGGTTTTATTGGTTAAGTTGTAGGTTAACTACTGTTCACCTGTGGAACAGCCCGATAGAATTATTATTATCTAATTAATAGGAGTGTATCATTATTCAATTAATTGGTAATAATAAGGATTTTAAAATTCAAAGTAGGTTAACTAAAATTTTATTTGTAAAACGTAATTATATTTTAAAAGGGTAAAAAATAAAATAAACAGAAAATACGATGTAACTAAGACTAATTACATGTATTAGCTGAACATTTTCATGAACATTACATCTTTAAAGTAAAAGTACAAATTTGACAAAATAAAAGTATACATGGTAAACCCGTTAAGAGGAGCAAAAGTTTAGTTAATCTAAAGGGCTAATATACACAACAGACTGTACAAATAGTTCGTAGTGGAGAACTTCAACACACACTAGCGTTTCTGTTCGAACTGTTCATGCAGCTTAATGTGTAGTGGTAATAGACTAACAACAGATTTGTTAGTCTATGGTGGTGGACAACTGCAAATAACGTTGGCTCATTTAGATGTGTATATTAACGATTTTGCAAGAACAAACAGTTTCAAAAAGATTTTAGGTATGTTAAATACGAGTATATTGGCAAGAAATTGCCATAAATAAATGCAATGAGTGGCTTAAAACAACTTATATATACAAGGTAATCATGCGAAAGGTCATCACTCCGAAATGGAGAACGCCTTTCCGTTGGGCGTCGAGCGATACCCCTTCGGGGGTGTGAAGTTCTCCGCATATTCGGACTCCCATCTTAACGGACCTTCAGGTACGATGGAGAGGTGGGCCTTTCCGTGGCGTTGCAAGAATGTTGGGTTTTTGGTTGTCGGGGTTGTAATCCAGACTATGATCTTCGGCGACTCCTTCTCCGGTCTGGGGATGTGGAGGAGAACCCGGGTCCTGCGGGTGAGGCCTGTTACGTCTGTGATGTCAACCTCAGGCGAGATGCAGTGCCTCTCCGGTGCAACGCTGGCTGTGGCAGTGTCTGCCATAGTAAACAGGACTGTAGTGGCTTCAGTAGGACTCGCTTAGATGAGGGCCATTGGCTCTGTCACAATTATGGAGGTAGAGCTCTTGGGCGCAGGGCTGAACCGGCTGGTAACCCAGGCGAGAATGCCCATCAGCCGCCCGGGAACAGGGCAGTTCCTAATACCAAATGCTCTGTCTGCAGCGAAACTCTTAAGGTCTGTGCTAGGCCCTTGGCCTGTGGGGACTGTGGTTTTGGGCATCATCTAAGTTGCTCTGGACTACCAGGGAGGAACACTCGAGATGGGCTCAAAGTGGGCAGTGGCAGTGTCCGACCTGTGCCAGGAATTCTCAGCCTGGTAGTGGCATTCCACCTACTGGGCAACCGGTGGCCGAGAGGAGTAGAACCTTCACGAAGAGGAACTCGCTCCGTGTCATTCAATGTAATGATGGTATCCAAACTGGTATGCCTGAGCTTGCTCAGCTTATCTGGGAAAGAGAAGTCGACATTTGTATGGTGTAGAAAACCAAAGTGGGAGCCAAGGATCCTACTCCAAAACTTCCTGGATATGTGCTCGTGAGACGGGACCGACTCATTGGCCCTAACGGGGTAAGGGTGAAGGGCGGTGGACTCCTCTCACCCTTGCCCCGTTAGGGCCAGTGTTTGTTGGTCATTTGTTAAGGATGATATCCTCTTTTGTCGAGTGGCTGCCGTCCGGGAGAGCAAGGTGGAGGGGAGGTTGGTCTCTGGCGGTGGAAATCTAGTCGGGGACCCGTGGCAGCTTCACCTTGGTAAATTTTTACGCCCCCATTGAGAGAACTGGACCGGTCAACCAAGCCTCCTGTTGTGATCCCTCTATTATGGTGGTTTCTCAGAACCACTTGATTGGGGGGGGATCTCAACGGGCACTCACCACTTTGGGATTCAATCCAGCTGTCTGACGTGCTTGGGGAGGAAATCGAAGAATGATTGAGGGTAACAGATTTGGCCTGCTTGAATGACGGTTCGGCAACACGGGTTAACCGGGAACGGGCGGGATGAGCACCTCGGATATCACGGTGGTGCACAATTTCTGCCTGGGAAAGGTGTGCATGTACGAATGTGCATGCTACCTTAAAGGTCTAGGGTCGGACCACTTCCCGATACTCTGCGAGGTTGACCTGGTCAAGACCCTGGCAGAGGGAAAATCTCGGTTGAAATGGAATTGGAACAAGGCAGACTGAACGTCCTATCGCACTGCGTTAGACGGAAAGTATGCTGAGTTCCAGGACCTGAATCCTAATGCGTCCTTGGGGAGAGGGTTTCCTTTCTCTCGGGAGAGATGAGGGAGTCAGCCAGGTCTCATATCGGGATGGTGCGAGCGAAAAGTCCTGGTGAGAAGTTATTGGCGCGGGAGGTCAAAGAATGGATCCAAGCGTGTCGGAAGATTAGGCAACTGATCGTTGAGGCCAAGCAGACCTGTTAGAGAGATTTTATGGAGTCGCTTGAGGAACACTCCGGCTCCTCTTCGGCTTGGGGGTGATCCGCTCTCTTAGCGGGAAATCCCTTTCGCTCAATGAGAGGAGCAGGGTGCTGTTAGATCCTGGTGGAGAGGAAGAAGAACCGTGAGGTTAAGAGGTTCCTAAGCCGGGAGTCTCTTCTCAGTGGGCTGGTTAGGGAGGAGTGTTACGTATTCTCTCTTGTGGAGCTGTGCTGGTTCTGGACCAGACAAAGGCTAAAGCAGCTGAAGAGCTGTATGGAGTTGCTTTTCGCTTTCTTTCTCAAAGAGGATGAGGGAGTAGTCAGGAACTTTGTCCTGGACTGCTTCAACATGTCTTGGAGAGAGGGGGTTTTCCCACAATTCTGGAGAAATGCGGTGATCATACCTATTCCAAGAGTGCAAACCAGCTAGGAAGATTGACTCGAACTGACCTGTAAGCTTAACCTCCTGTCTTGGCAAGGTGGTGAAAAGGATGGTTGCTAACCGCCTCACGCACCTTGCTGAGTCGCTGGACATATGGCCGGAGGATCAGGCCGGCTTTCGAAGACTTCGGTCAATGGAAGATCAGGTCGTGAGAATCTCCCAAGCAGTCAGAGATGGGTTCCAGAATAGGCTGGTGAAGCGGAGTGTGTTGGCGTTGCTCGACTTCTCGACGGCCTACGATACGGTTTGGCGGACAGACTTACTGGGCGGTCTGTTGAGCTCGGGGGTCCCTTTTCCATTTATTAGGTGGATCAGAGGCTTCCTCGACAACAGATTGGTCAGGGTGCGTCTCAACGGGGTCATGAGCGAGAGCCGGCTGTTCCGCGAGGGACTACCACAAGGATCTGTGCTCTCACCTCAGTTGTTCCTCTTCTTCACTTCGGGGCTTAGGGCCCGCATCCCTGGCGTCAGCCTCTATGATGATGACTCGGCGGTTTGGTCTTCCGACCGCCGCAAGGAGGTCGCGGCCAGTAAGGTAAGGGATGGTGGGCTTGAGGTCTTGAAGTGGAGTAGGGAGAAGAAGCTCACTCTCAATCTGAATAAGTGCGAGGTGACTTTTTTCAGCCCTGACACATCACAATAGTTAGTGGATTCCGAAGGTGGAGGTGGAAGATCACAGTCTTGGGCCCTGTCTTTTTGGGCGTGATGTACGACCGGATGCTAACCTTCTCCCACAAGCGGACAGGGTAACTATAAAGATGGTGAGGAGGAGCCGGAATCTGGGGGCATTGAGTAGCCGGGAGTTGGGATGGAATGAAAACTCTCGTCCGAGGGTTTTCCACTCTCCTCTTGAGCAAGTTCAAATACTGTGTGGCTGGATGGCATCCGTGGCTGTCCAGCTCCGTGGAGGAAGTGCTTGAACGGGCACAGAATAGATACCTGAGACTCATAACCGGCTCTACTCGACGACTCCGGTAAAAGCCCTCCGCCTGGAGGCTGGTTTCTCCTCGTTCTATACGGCCACAGCACTGGAGAAGACCTTGCGACTCCCGGACTCGAACCCGTGCAAGAGCCTCTTAGAGAGTGAGGTTCGCCACCGCTATAGCGGTCGCATCAGTTTCTGCAAGATAGCCAAGGAAATCTGCAACAATGTTGGTCTTGACAACCAACACCGCCTCGAGTTCCTCCCGGTCATTTCTGCCCCGTGGCACTGGGAGAATGAAGGGTGGAGTGTAAACCTATCTCTGATCTGTAGCATATCTTTCATGTAGTAAGGGGCATGACCATTCAAATGCGGTGCACAATATCAGTACTTTAAAAGAGATTCTCTTCATTACTGGTAGGCAATGGAGGGAATGAAGAAGTGCGGCAGATGAAGTTCCCTAAAGTGAACCGCTCACAAGTCTGGCAGCAGCATTTTGAATATGCTGTAGTCGATTTATGTCACGTTTCGGTAAACGATGAAAGAATTGCATCAGTCCAGACGTGAGGAGACGAATACGTGGACAGGTGTCATAATTGACTTAGTTGTCCGATAACGAAGTAGTCCGCGTACTTGCTTTAACTTTGAACACCCAAATATTTGCTGGATAACGCAAGCCATTTTTCTTGCCGAACTCTGTCAATGAATATGGGAAACCAATAGTTTAACTCACAATAAGTCCATAATTGCAACTCTTTTTGAAGAGCCTTTTTATGGAACTCATCGGGTTAGGCAACTCGATGCACTTGCCATTCTTTCACAGCATTATGGGCTCAATTATCCCTCTGTATAGTGCTCTGGGTCCCTCTGGGTTTTGCTCTGATGATTCTGGTGGCGGTGGTATTACCTACTTGTCAGCCCTCAAATATATAGTGATACATTAATGAGATGTAGATCACTTTCAAATTAGTACCAACCATTTGGTGGAGCTTTCTTTATTCTGCTATCAACAGCATATCGCACTAAGTTTAATATATTAGATGTGTCGATTTTGTTTCCATCCAGATAAAAAACACGGCCCTGGTCATCCCATTTATAATTCTGCGTTTGAAGAAAACTAAGAAGCAGACGACCCTTGTTTCGACAGTGTTTGAGAAACGTGTCAACTGCCTGTCTAAATAAATTGTTAGATTGTGGTGCAGGTGCAGTTTTAGGTTGTGGAGGTGGACTAAAGGGTAATCCAGCTGCTTCTTCCTATAATTTCCGTTTTCTGATTTTTGGTTGAGGATGAGGTATACAATGTATGGGCTACATCTGGAGTTAATTCTACTTCACTTGTAGATTTCTAGAGAAAAAATGACACACACTTTCTTTGTGTCATCGTTATTACAAAGCAAGGTAGGTGATGCACCATTCTTGTAAATAAAGAGGTTGTGATTTTTCGATGAATTTATTTCTTCCATCAAGTCATCAATGACACAACATCAAACGGCATGATGAGAGGTATAGTTTCGGCTGTAGAAACACCATTGTATATAGTAATCTGTCTTCCAATTCAACCGGCGGCTTGTATTGTGAACCCCTGAACCAGTGAATGCGTAGGAGTTGCTTAATAAATAGCATATAATGCCGATTCCGAAGTAAATTCTCAAAGGTGGTTTTACTAGAAATAGTCGGCCCTATTACCATCATATTAGCATTATGCTGTAGCCGCAAATCCATCTCTCTTTAGCTATACACTGGTAAGTAAGCATTCCATATATATAAACATTAAGACATGTTTATAAACATGACGATGCATCTATGCAAATTTATATATCTTTGTTTATCTTTGCTATATCATAATAATCTCAACCATGTTAAATACCGAAACTATGTGGGGGCGACAGCCTAAACAAGAAATCGCAGATGTAGAGGATGATAACGTATATTGACAAACTGAAAATAAGAAGAACAAAAAATTACGACGCTATAAAGATGTTGCAAAGCAGGATATTAAACATTCATATTTAATTAAACATATTTTTCAGAACAGGAAAAAGACGAGATAAACCAGGCTTCCCTATGTGATATTGAAATATTTGTAAAGCGTAGGATGTTGGAGACTTATTTTTATAGATAAATGCAACTGAGACGATGCCTTACAGTTTCTTTATACCAGCTTTAATGAATTGAAGAATAGGAGCTCTACTTTGGAGGAGGCAATCAAATAAAAGTGGTGGATCTGGAAATATAACTAGAAGGCATGTGGGCGTTGTTAAAAAGAATACAGAAGAGGAGAATTATACATCTGACAAGAAGAATTAATGAAGCATTTATCTCTATTATTGTCTTAACTTTTATAGTGCCCAGTTATCCGAAGATTATTTACTAATGCATCTGCTGCTATGAAAATGTTAACTGTAGGAGTGAGATATCCTACTTGTTATAACAGAATATATGTTTCTATGGATAAACATGTTATTTTTATTTATGGTACTTATGGAATCAATTAGGTTTAAGGAATTTTTAGCATACCGTTAGGGAACTCTTAGCATACATTTAGGGATTCATTTAGGAGTTTAGCATACCTTTAAGGGATCATTTAGGATTTAATGAATTTTTAGAATACTGTTAGAGAATTCGTAACATACTTTTAATGAATCATTTAGGTTTAGCACATTTTTAGTATACTTTTATGGAATCATTTCGGTGTTTAGGGAACTTTAGCACACCGTTAGGGAACTCTTAGCATACATTTAGGAGTTTTAGCAGACATTTAGCGAATCATTTAGGAGTTTAAGGATGATTGTACGAACATTTACTGAATGGTGAATATATTATTAGACAGTTTATTAGACGACACTTATCCCTATTGTAAGAGAATTTTATTGTACTACTGCTACTATTTAATCAAATGAGTTTGGTAACCTCAATATGTGTCTTATTTCTCTAACTTGCACATATATAGGGGAAAGCGTTAGACTGGGTGATGTGGATTAAACAAAGATAGCAGTAGTGATGAGGGATTGGGTGAATCCGACTCGGATACAGAGACGGTATCTCACTATACAGATATGACACCATTACTTACCTACTTATATAAGAATCGATGATAGTCTATACTATATTGTAAAATCGAAACAATTGTATAAAAAGCTGGCACACACCTTCATGCAACAATATCTATGGCAGAAATCGGACGTATTGAAAAACCTGGTGGAGGTAATGAGCTATTTGGACTCATATACATGTGGTGAAAATTACCTAGACTTTTACAATGCTTTAATGGTGCAGCTAAAGCCATATATTCGTCAATTTCTGGATAACATATAAACTCAATGGGTCTGTGTCTACAAATTTTCACATCATCTGGCTTATCACCTGTGTAATTCTAAGTCCTATAATTGACAGATACATGTAATGCATAAGTTTACTGAGCTTTTTAAAGATATTTTATAACTACTAATATTACTATTTATAACTTTGATACTTATCGTTATGCCTGAGATGTTTAACAATTGTACATTAAGACCTCAAGTATCTGAAATGACTGTGAAAGAGCGTTTTATATGTTCCGCTGTTTAATGTAAACATTCACAACTGTAGTAGTGCGATGTCTTACGTGTACTTGTTATAACTGAAATATACTTATTCCTATGGATAAACTCGCTATTTTTTCTATTTAAACGCGGGTGCATAAGGCTAAATAATAAGTCCAAATAAATATAGAGATATAAAACGTATAATTGATGGACAAAATTTAAATAATAATACAATAATCAGAAGAAGTGTCTAAAATTGAGCAATTAATATCTGAATTAATATTTTCTAGGCATATAGCACGTACTGAATCAATCTCTAAATACGTAGTAATAAAATGAAGAAGGAAGAAGAGGATAGTTAATATTTGGGAAGACAAGATTAACATATGGTTGGATACTTAGTAGACGCACGTCACTTCCTGATCAATTTCTAAAGCCTGCACAGCCTTTGTACGAGTTAAAAAGGTTTCTTTGGCGTGGGAGGGACTGTTGTCTTCTTCTCCTGAGCAGTAGGAGTCACCATTGAAACTGCTGCTGGTCCAACGATGGAAGAGTATCGGTCATGAGACAGACATCATATGGCCTTGGTGATTCCATCGGCTAGTAGCGTATCTGTACGATGCGCAGATTGAGACTGGCAACGTGTTCTCCTTCGCCATGTTGATCCATGTAGATACCGTTGTAGCGCATTATAAATTGATAGCGGCACTGCGGTCCAGACATCTCCGCAACTTTAATCGCCTGATTGCCAGTCCAGTCAAATGCGCAGACATTGCTCAACATTGTTGCCCAGTATATGTCTGAGGTAGGAGATAAGGTTGGTCGCAGCTTAAGTGTGGCCAAGAAGAGGTCTCGTAAAGCCTTGGATAGAGTAGTTGTCTGGAGTGAAGAGAAGTAACCTTGCAGCTTTTGTTGGGCTAGAAACTCTATCCAGCCCACGTTGTCCCGTAAATGATCGCGTGGTTCGTCTGGCGCTGTCTCATCCTTGACCAAGTGTAACCCGATAACCTCACCATTGGTTAGTGGGCCTTTGAAACTTGTAGACTGGAGACTTGAAGAGTATGGTAGCGTCATTGTCTAGCGTAGTAAGGTTGACCATATGAATAGTCCGTTCTCACATCTTAGCGCAGCGGTAGGGCCCCACTTTAATAGAGGGCATCGCCGGTTGATGATGTGGTTCAATAATAAATTGTGACATATTGAGAGCAGAGAGAGGAGAGAGGAGTGAGGAGACGACCGGCTAGCAGCAGGAGCAAGAGTAGAATGAGCTAAAACAGATGCGCGCGTTCCTTTTATACTCTTCGGGCTCTACCATTAGCCGTAGCCCCAAACAGATTTTATTGGTTAGGAGGTGGAGGGGAGGAGAGTCTTTGTTCTCGCATTTTACCTAACCTTACTACTAATAGATGATGCGTGCGTTCCTTTTATACGGTTTGAGAAATCAAAACAAAAATGTTTTAAATGGAAATCGAAACCGTTTTTTTTCTTAAACTGAAACCGATTTTATTTTTTTTAAATCGAAATCAAAACTACAATTTTAAAAACCAAATCAGGTGCGGTGCGCGATAACACATACTGGGTTAGATCTCGCCTTTTATTGTCAGAGAACAATAGGGATTTCACACACTGTCTAACATTTTAGCGAAAAATCTGTGCAGGAGAAAATTTGAACGCAAATCTGACTGCATAAATTGTTGGGACAGATATCCAACACACCTAAATAAGTCACCTTTTGTGCAAATGACCAAACACAATTATACTCTGTTCGAATAGTGCAGTATATACCAGCCTTAACTTCTATACTATTATGTTCTCAATTATTTTCACATCTGTTCTGAAAATTTCAAATGCTCATGAACGTCTTCATTTTTATTAAGGAGTAATTAAAAATAGTAATAGTAATCTTAATAGTAATAGTAACTAAAAATAGTGTTAATAATAAATAATAAATAAATTGTACCATGGTAAGACGATCAGCTTCCTTTAAAATTGTATTTTGCAAATTTTCAATATTCTCAGATTCAGAAGCGATCTGCTCAAGTAGTGCGTCTAAAATTATTAATATGATAAGTTTATATATAAAAATATAATTGTAATGCAAAGCAAATATAGTACTTATGAAAAGCTCAGTAGTATGAAACAGATAACAAACAATTATTTAAAACATAGATTAAAAAATAGCTTTCCAATTTAATGTTTTCTTGACAATACATATTATATATGTATATTGTGACAAATTACTAACGGGTACAACAATTATAGCAATGAAGTTTAATAAAATATATCATATTTCTATGTGAATTAATAACGTTTTAAACTATACGGAAGTATAAACTTATAACAGACATATACTTACTATTATTGATAATCCTACTGTCTAAGATATGAGTCGCTCTCTTCGAATCAAGGGACGCAGTAAGAAGTTTCAACTCGAGTAACGCTAACTGGGAAGGTGAATGTCTGGCCAAGTTACCTGGAATAGTTGTGATCTTCATTCCTTCCCTCATTTCAGTAGAAGACTCATGGTGTCTTTGTGTCAGTAGGTCTATTGTAAAAACTGTCACTGCCTGTTTCACATCTAATGGGAACTCGCTTTAAAAGAGTGGTGAAGGTGCAGATTATTTTGGCTTTTTGACATAAGGATGTACTTATATGTTTTTTGTAACATAATTCTACTTTAAGAACACATATTTTTTGGCATGACTATTTTATTTCAGTTCAAAGATGAATAAATTACAATGAATCATATTTTTTTGAACTTACAAAAATGGATGCTATCTTATAAGTAGATAACTCAGTTTCAAGGGTAGGCTATATATTTTAGCATACATTGAATATTTTTAAAGCAAAAATATTAAAGCTTGTTAAATTTCTTTCTTACGCTTTATATGATATCAAATATGATAAACTTATCTAAATAGTTTTTTTCTTCATTATTAATAAATATTGATTATTTTCTCGTCAACTAAATTTTTTTAGGAATTTTGGTGATTGATTTAATTCTATTCACTTCCATTTAAATTTAAACTTTTCTCACTTAGTGTGATTCCTTTTGTTTGTTTAGTTTGATTATATTTTTTACACTTTTTACTGTTATTGTTTCTCTATAATATTCAATCTAAAATTCTTGTTTTGGTTTAAATTTTTAATATATTTTAGATTATTTGCAGCATAGTCACTATTTTTTATAAAATAACTTAAGGAATATACAGATTTAGGTTATATGTTCTTAACAAGTAACGTCTTTAAAAAATTAAAATTTTGAAGTGTATAAATATATTTTAAATGTACAATATAATCGATTTATTTAATAGCGGTGTAATCGTATTAAAAACAAATTTTTTGTATTATATATCAGGCATGAGAATATACCTACATCAAAATCCCGAAAAGCTAATGTGTAATGGCTTATACGCTTTCACGTAGTCTATAAATCGCTGTAGAGCGACGAAATTTTTTGAGATAATATGACCTAGATTGCATTGTAATAGGACGAAAATGGAAGGGGTAAGGGAGGGAATGAGGGTATTTTTTATGCATATATAAGAGAATTCAGAGAATGGTCTTTTCAGCCTTAAAATCCTTGAAAATCTTGAAGAATTTCATGCCTGTATATTATATAGATTCCCGAATAAGATTCATTAATTACTTCATAGGAGAGAAAGTTTCAATTTATAACAGTTTATTTAGATGCTAAACATATTCCAATATATTTAAAAAATTTGAATCGGGTAAAAATTATTGTTTGTCGAACAACTACATTAATTCATATTGCACATGACAGAATAGCGTGCTGTTTTTCATTGATGAAATTTAAAAGTTGTATGTCAAAAGTCTTAATGTATGATTAATTTTCAGATATAACTAGAGAATAATACGCTAGACAATTTAATTTTCAAAAGATTATTTCAGAATTTATTGTCAGAGGTCGATTTTATACCTCAAATATTCCATTAGTAAGTTACAGATTGATTCTGTTATCTCCCAAGTGACATCGTCATGAAGAAGAAGAGCCTTCAAAGCTGAAAAAGAAAATTGGCAAGTTTTTGTATTGTATATATATGTATGTATACAATAGCTATTAGAAAAAAATTCAAAACACAAGAATATTTTAATTTGGGTATGGTAATTATGACATAGGGCTGACGCGATTAAAGAGTTAAACGATATATGTACATACATATATCTTTATTTCTTTAAGTGCATCTTATTACTATTTTGTTAAATATGGTAGTATGCCTTTATATATACTCATATAATAGTAATTTTTTGACAATAAACCTAAAAAATATTATTATCTAAATCAAACTGTTTAAAACGTTGCTATAAAAAAGGTCTGGACGTAAAGGACTTTAAATGGTTTGATATTTCTATTCGGTGCTGAACTTTATTTTTCATTACAACATACAAAATTTTAATTAAAACAATAGTCAACACTTAAGTTATAAATTATTGAATTAATTTACTCTTGTTTAGGAAAAACGATTTACGGTTTGATATAAAAATATTTGCTATTTTTTTATACATACAAAATATAAAAAAGTGATAATAATAAAAGCTTGAATATATGTCACTTCAAACATTAATTATATCCAAACAATACAATTTAAGAATTATACCTTCTTCGACACATTTTGAGTCTTTGTCAATCGTTAGCATAATTCGGGTGTAGAGATAGAGACCCGGTAGACATTTTATTATCTGGAATATAGTCAAGAAATTCAACGACAAAACAGTAAGTTCTATAATTAAAAACATGTAATCAGGTTAAAATACAAAATTGGTAACAATAATTCACGATAATAACGATAAAAAATGCACTGAATGAATGAATATGAAGAAATATCGGGACAATTAAGTGATGAAACAATAACATTAAATGTGAATTCAGTATCTACTTTAGAAATTGTTGAATTATGTTACATTATTTCGTCATTAATGTGAGTTTCTAATTTAGCCAATTTTATTGATAACTTAATTAAATGAAGATATAATATCAAAACTAAATACATAATAGAATTAACATAAGAAATATTGAATGAAAAAATCTCTTGCATTATTGGCCTCTTGACAGATAGTTGCTGCTTGATGTTTCTTCTCCTGGACATCTGATTCCATAATGGCGGTTGCTAAGTGACGTAATATACGGGCCTTTAGTCAAGGGTAGGATAGTAATGTTAAATGTCCAGTTATAATTCAAAACGCCTTTCAGTTTTGAAGTACTACATACATATTATAATGTGTTATGTATACGTATAAAATGTTTGTCAAGTATAGGTAGATCAAAAACCAATAATGAGTATACCTATTATAGCAATATGTATTATAAAACTATATATAAGGCTATATATGTAAGGCTATAAGGCTATATCTAAGGCTATATCTAAGGCTATATGTAAGGCTATATATGTAAGGCTATAAGGCTATATCTAAGGCTATATCTAAGGCTATATGTAAAGCTATATGTAAGATATTATATAAGGCTATATGTAAGGCTATATGTAAGGCTATATGTAAGGCTATATGTAAGGCTATATGTAAGGCTATATGTAAGG
>JAYRBW010004787.1:0-13745 GCA_036023295.1 Invenusta paracnida | reverse complement strand
TAATCGATTTCTGTGACACCCAACCTTAACTTAATCGATTTCTGTGACACCCAACCTTAACTTAATCGATTTCTGTGACACCCAACCTTAACTTAATCGATTTCTGTGGCACTCACCTTAACTTAACTCTGTTTTCGTCCTAATACAACATACTCTCTCACTCAGACGTTCTCAAATTCGGACAATAAGCACTAATATGGTTGATATGTATGTAAATGAGTCGATAAATGATGATTAAAAAATAACCTTTTATTATCTATTATTGAAATAAGTTCATTAAATGACTGTACATCTCTGTAATTTGTTGTGTTTGACTTTTTAAAAGTCAGCTAAGCTACATACACGGTTTCATTTATAAATTAAATTAATAACATATCTATTTTTATTAAATTACTATTTTAAGGTTAAATATAAATTTGATAGGAGAAAATTATTGTAACCCCTATTTTTCAATTTCGTTTAATCTTACATTTCAGTATTTTTCCTCTTAATCGAAGTAGCAGATAAGAAGTCGACACATTTCTTACGATGCTTCACACTTCTCATGGTTGTTCCCTTGACAGCAGGTTAGTCAAGATGTGTGTCATGTTCTATCAGAAGTTATCATGTTCCATATCTGAAAGCTTATTTTTTCATCAAATGTTTATCTTCCATGTATGAAATGTCTGCCTTAGAAATGATTAAATATTACATAAGTGGCAATCTAAACTATTGTGATTGAACATATTCTACATTTATGATTGTGATCATGATGAATAAGTTCAAAAATTAAGTATATGCCAGTTTCTTTACGTTTATTATTCGTTTCATTTTAAAAATAGGCAACACTCACTATATAAAATTACTTGAGACTTCGTTAGGTTATAAAAATGAAATAATTACAAATCTGCGACAATATAGAAACAGAATTTGGTGACGGAAAACAGTATTTTATAGAAATTTAAAGCTAATTTTTTCCGTATCATACAACTGTTACCGCAAGTAGTAAACTAATTAGTAAAGTAAAAATATGTAATTATACAATACCTACACTATTAAATATTTTATTGTTCAATAGTATGAAACAATAACTACTTTTATTTAAAATTTTAAACATAATATATATCTAAAATCATTTCAACAGTGTTTTTTTGCATACTATCGCGGTTATGACGAATCCGGGAAGGACCTTGATTTCTAACCTCCTATAGCTAATCAATGCTTAAAAAGTAAAACAAGTGTTTATGTACTTTAAAAACTTTGGCACTTACTCAAAAAAAAATTAAAACTTCAATGACACTGTTTCACAATTGCCATTGCTATTGCTATTGCTGGCTATTAATTTGGGGATTTTACAAACGAATAATACTGGTTTCTTAAATAATTTTTTGTAAATGTAATAATTTGTTATATATAATTGATTTTACTTTTATATATATATTATATAGTACACTGTATGAAGAGTTAAGTTATCTTCAAAAGGCCAATTAAGATAACAAAAATATGTTATAATATGTTTTTATTATCTTCGTGAAATATGTAATTTTACTTATTGTAAATATACGTATACTTTTAAATGGTGTGTTCAAATTAAACGACTTTATAAATGTTTTATTAACCATAAAAATATACTACTTTCTGCAATATCGTGAAAATTAAATTTGATTAATATATTGTTAACAATTTCGAAAAATGTCATACTTATTTTATTTCATAATATGTAGTTTTATATATACTGAACAGCCCAAAAAATGCACGAAGAAATTTAATAAATAACATATCCATCCATATTGTTTAAGTATAGCTTTAAAAATTTCCAAAAAACTTAACATTTAGAGGACTACGCAACTTTTAGTGGTCAAAACAGTAGTATATAATTAATCGATACTATAATATCCTCCCTCCACCCTCTTCCTCTTAGCTGTGGAAAGAATGTGGCTACATCCCGATGGTCAGCAAGATACCACGTCCTCTATCAGTCCTATGACAATCATCTCAGTATGTCTCTGTAGTGCAGCGGTATCACTTACTGCCCTGCCTGCTACCTTAGCAACCAGGAGTCGGGATGGTCAGAACCCTAGCAACGGGCCTCTCCATATAGTTACTACCGCCATATCCACCCTGATAACCCGTTTGTGTTGTTGTCGTAAAGGGCGCGGGCCATCGAGTGGAAGTCATCTACAACGAGGCCGCTCTCTCCGCATGCGGTGATTGGTCAATCACCTGCAGACAACTTTATTCATTATATATATCATAGAAAAATAAATAAATGAAAGCGAAACAGTGTCTCAGAGTTACGTGATCTTTGTTTATGGAGTTATATGAAGTATGAAGCATTCAATCATTTGGCAGTATATATTTACGCAGTTATAAAAGTCATACTATTTTATTCCCTACATGATCCTGTGATGCTAATACATATATAATAAAAACGTTATTGAATAGTAATTTACAATCCAGATGTGACAGTTTAATTAATTTTACATGAAATTTAATTTTTATTGAACAGTTTAAGGACAGTTTAAACTACTGAGAAACAAGTAATATAGAGGAGACAAACATCTTTAAACTTTAAACAAGTTTTCGCTGTGAAGGCCAATTACTTAATCAGAATTAGAATAATAATCAAATTTGATTCAGTAAATGTGTTACTGAAAACGTTATACTTCGTTGTTTAAAAAATACAACTGTAATCCATTACTTTTTATTTGGTAGTTAATGTCTACTATAAAATACGGTTTTTATATATCAATAAATATAGTAGTATTTTTAAAACAATAGTCAGTTACTGAAGGATACAAATACATTACACGCATTACACATTTTTCTGTCATATTTACTTTGAATTTTTACAAAAAATAGCTGATTTATGCAGGAAACTATCAATATTTTTTTAATTGTCCACTATTCCGCCTGTGAGAAATCCCTATTTGTAAAGTGAAATTATTTGAAACACCATCAGCATGTTTTCTCTTTATTACTCCTATCTACCACTTCACTAGCCTAGCTATCATTTAATGTGTTCGGCTCAAGAGAGAGAATCTTCATTCTTATGGAGAGAATCCTAATAAATATTATAATTCATTAATTTTTCGATCTGTCCATTTATTAAGTTGTTGTTTTTTTCTACAATTATGTTTCTCTATTTTACATGATATGTGTAGTTATAGTTTAGTATAAGAAGTCAACGTAATATATTTTGCACAAAGGTAATAAATGAATAACAATGTATATTACACAAACGAAACATATACAATTGTTCAACTCCTAAAGATCGGATAACTAACTATAAAATACTAACCATCGGATAACTACTTAAAAGAAAGTAATGTATTTAATGAATGTTTTGCAAATAAAATACTTACATATATATGAAACGATAAACCTTCGGCCTTATTTTGATCTCAAATATTACAGCCAAAATCTGAAACATACTTAGGCATTGCGAAAAAACGCGTAATTTTATTATTTATAGGCCAGCGGGATGCCACCGATTTAAATAAATACTCATTCTAGGGAAGACGACGATAAAACAACTTATATTTCTATGGTTAAGGGTGGAGGGCATTTGGGCTGACTATAAATGGCACGATTTGCCACTTTTGATCGACTTTACTACGAGTGACATATCATATTATGTACTTTATATCTGCAACGTTATTATCAGACAACATAACATATCTTCAGGAATTCGTCCATTTGCTTCAACCATTTTCTGCAAAGGTAAAATATATATTATTTTACCCTTACCGAGTAATATATATTATGTATATATATATAGGTGTATTATACTATTTCTTAAATTTGACATCGCATTGACTAAGATTGCGAAAGTTAACCATTACAAAATTAGTTAATTGCAAAAGAATAACAGCTAATGTTTGACAACACCATCATATTGTCTCCCATAGGAAGATATATGTATTTTCGAAAAACACCCAAATTTTAAACAGGATTCTGGAATTCTGATTTTCCAGCGAAAATGAACTAAAAATGTAATTGATAAATGTGCATAAAAAGACTCTAGATAGCCTTATTTTGAAAAATATACAAATTTAATATTTATTTATTTATTTATTTGTATTGAGCTAATACATTTAAAATACATTTTCACAGATTAAGTTCAGGTAATATTTGTTAGTCTTAAAATATGTTTTATAAATTTTTAATAATAACGAACATTTGTTGTTTTCTAATGATTTGAAGATATCTGTATATTAGTTAGGTTGTATATTTATTATACATAAGCACGTCAATTTACCTTCAAAGTGATCATTATAAATATACTTTCCATATTATTCTTTATGAATTGAAATTTTTGCATAGAATAAAAATAACTGTAGTTGTGATCGCAACATAATATATTTATAAATGTTTGTTTATATTAAACCTGCAGCCAATTTTAATCTGTTTTAACTATTTATTCATTGTTTAACTACTTTTTTATGAGTGTTACTTGTTACCAATATACCATTAGAATACGTTTGCTGTACATATTTGCATGTTGTAATCTGTCTAGATTAAAGTGATAAAGAAGTATATATTACTTTTTTTTGTTTTGAAATAATCAAATGTAAATACATGCTTGACTATTTTTGAAATACATTATTTGCTAATAAACTCGGATAAATAATAAGAGATCTCAAGCTTTTCTGTATCAATGTTGGTGATGTAGTTGATACTTAATTTGGGTATGAAAACGTAGTGTTTTCAACGTTTTCATATAATTAGTAAGTATTTTAACCTGATATTATCACTCCTAATGTTAGGCAATTATTTTATACCCATATCTTTAGAAATAATAGAAGTTTGTATAACAATAATTATTATTATAGCCTATTATAGATATACCATTTTAGAACTAGTAGTGCGCTTATGCTAACTACGATCCAAGCAAATGCAAATATTTGTACAGGAGTCCATATCGAACTGTTTTGTGCACTCATATCTGGGGAGATAGGGTTTGGACAGGAGCTCTTTCGAGCTATGGGGAAGGGTGGAGAAGGGGTCAAACTCTAACTATTCTATATACTACCTAATAGCAAAAAACTAATTATTCTACTGTCTAATAGTAAAAGAAATTCTAAAAACCTGTAAATCGCATTTAGCAGAACTAGTGTAACATTTAATCGCATTATGGTAGCTTTTAGTTGATGTGGAACCAATCTGTAATCTCAATTTTACAGAGGCTACTTCTGGAAGCTTAGACCGTAGAACGAAGAGTTGCTTTACTCGGGCTTTAGATTTATACAAGTTTCGGATTATAAATTAGTCCATAACAGTTATTTTGAACATGCGTGCAGTGATAGCCTAATCAGAGTTACTTTTTTCATTTTAAACTTGATTTAAATCCCTTTTAGATATAAACTATTTTAAAGGTTTATACTAAAACATTTTATATGATAATTTTGCTACAAATACATATTATCTTTATAATCAACATAATTTTGTATTGCAATAAACATTCGGAAATATTGATTTTAAAGAGTCTTGCATTATAGCGATAATAAAATGAATTTTGCATCAAAACAAAAGGTTTTGTATGAAGCATATTTTAGTAAAATATATCCCTTGAAAATGGTCCAGAAAGCTGTCTAGAAAGTTTTCCTATCATTTCCATACTAATATCAATTAAATTAGAAAGAGTTGAGTACCTAAACCTTGACTCAACATTAAAAATGATGTCCATTTTTCTTTTATTAAGAGGTAAAATTAGACGAAAAGTGTTTCTTCTTATTATTCTAATTTTTAGCTGTGCACCAATTTTCAGTTCTAAGTAAGCTTAATAAATGTGTACGGTATAAAAACAGTCCCTAAACGATGATATGCAGTTAACTATTTTAAATAAATGAATTTTCTTTGACTTCATTACATAATTTTATATTTCTAGGAAATAATGGAGATCATAAAACAGTTATTGACTTACTTAAACGATTGTGGCGAAGGATATTTGAATGCTTTGCAAATATACTAAAATCTGTTATTTCTATTAAATGAATCCCAAGTCAAATATACAAAAATAAATAAATAATAACAAAATAAGAAATTCACAAATAAGATCTTCTTTTTTAAATTGCATTGTCAGCTATCTATTTAAATACAGTCAAACATTCATTACAAAAATTTAAAATTGCATAGAGAGAAATTTAATTAAATACACAGTCAATCTGTCTTACGTAAATTGTTTTCGCGAAATTTATGCAGCAGCAGATAAATGTGATTTGTCCATTCCCGAATTACTTTGATAGGTAACTGTCAAGCAGCTCAGAAAACATCTGAAGGTGCCATCTGACATAAGGAATATCCAGTCGTTAGGTGTGGACCGAGGAACAATCCCACTACTCCACTTGTCTCCCTTACTCCACTTATCGCATTACGCCAACCGTCCCACTAGTCCAGCTACAGTCCCTTTACTCCAGCAGTCCCATTACGCTAAACATCCCACTAGTCCACTTGCAATAATATTGACCCGCTAACAACAAACAAATTCAATGTTATAATGCTAAATGCTAAACCAGCTTATGGTTTGAGGTCCCTACCGACATCACCACTCCACCGGTGGACGTCTACTGGATGCACATATTAAATTCTTGTCACTCTGGTTTGAAGATCAGTTTTTGCTTCATGAAAGCCTCAATGATAACATTAAGTATCTTCTGGTTGTGTCTCTATGAATTTTAAATATCCATTATAATCCATATTTTTCGTGATTTATAATAATCAAAAATTGATCAAATGGATGAAGTTAATAAACAATGGTCAACAACCAAGTAATAGCCACGTAATGACTTATTAATGCATCGGAGGCATTTATATGTAATATTGAAGTTAATAAACAATGGTCAACAACCAAGTAATAGCCACGTAACGACTTATTTAACTATAAAATTATTTCGTAGGAAAAAGAAGGAAGAAGAGAGGGGTGACGCCTGCTGATCTCCTGCAGAAAATATGTCTGTACAGGAGCCGACTCTGAGAAATCCGAGAGCTAATAAAAAAAAACATAAGTTAACTAGAGAAAGTAACTAAATATGTAACATAAATGATAAATTATATACTAAAACAGCTCTTCGCCTGGTTCATGAAAGATAACGTGAACGAAAAATAAGGATATACGGAGTTGCGGTGTTGACCCGAGCAACTGAGGAAAAATAATTTAACTGAAATTATATGTGTCACTGAGTTATCGAGAACTGAAGTTGCTGGATGCAGTCAGGAAGGGGTCCTGTCAGGTCCATATGTACTGGATTTCTTGTATATCCTGTGTTGATGGGCTGAAGGGGAGAACTCTTAGGATGTGGTTGAGATTTTGTAATTACACATATTTATATAAATAAGAATATGAGTTGCGGTGCCGAACCGAACAACTGAGAAGATAAATAAGTTAAATCAAATTATAAATGTCACTATGCGCCATAGATAAGTTCAGGTCACTCAGGCAGCGTCAGGAATGGCCCGGAGCTGGATCTGCGTCCATTGTCGAGGGTCATCCGGGGCGCGAATCGGCGTCTGTCCTGGCTTCTCTGTGACATACTAGTGTAAAATATTCAGACTGATAGGGAAAGGCAGAGAAAGACTGCCTTCTCTGACTGGCAGTGAAAGAAATTAGTGATGTGTTGTGTATTCGGTGATGTGTCATTCGGTTACTACATTTCTATCTCTACTCCTACAGAAAATGTCTGAATAGGGTATAGTGAATGGATCATGTGATGACGAGGCTGTCAGAGTGGGGTCAAAGTCCCACTGATTAAGAGGCTTCAATGTCATTAATTGATTAATTTAGCTAATAAATCTGGAATTGTAGATCTTGACGCGATCTATTGGCATTACTGGGTGTCGAAGTACTGGTGTCAGCTGTTGATTACGAGTGTCCCTCGCCGGTGTCAGCTCCACTGTCTTCTCACTGATTGGTTTGCGTATCTGGTAGGGTCCGAGCCATTCGTTGAAGTTCGATTTCACTTTTGGCGAAGTTGGCTTGTTAGGAGAGTATGTCTTGTGTCCATAATTCCGAAAAAATAGGCGGGGGACATAGATTTTGATGATTAGGTTATTGAATCAAGAGTTGTTTGTTCTCAGGTCCCGAGAAGATAGGTACAAATTGGTTCACTGGTAAAGCAGAGTCCACGGCAAGGATGGCCGACTAGATTCGCTTTAGTTCAGAGGGTAAGAGAGCGAAAAGAGTAGAGTGATGACTGATATGCAAATTAAGTAGATTAAGAGTACGTTTTAAGATTTGCTGCTTGATTACCGTATGCATAGATGTGATTCGATTTACTTCTTGTTCGTACCGATTCAGTGTGAACTCACTGAATGGACGACATGATTCTTGGAGAGGTTTGCCAATTTTGTTAGCCGTTATTCGTGCTAGATTTTCGTCTTCCTCCAATAAAACATATGGTAAAGGAAATAGGTGTGACCCACGAAGTAGTTCTGTCAAGTCACTGGAAACTTTTGTAGGTGTAGGCACTGGACGTATGCGAATCAGAAACTTGAGCATGTCTTCTTCGTCAGTATTAGGAGGGAGTATTTCATTAGCCATTAAGCCAGCATCATCGGATTCATACGGATCCAGTGGAGTCCACCGGCATGCTTCTGTTACATCGTCAGTCAGGGCTGCTGTATGTGAGTCACCTGCTGTCGCGATGCCTGAGAGTTGAGAAGCCGCGGCTTGTTTCCATCGGAGAGCCTGTTTCCGTGT
Organism: Invenusta paracnida; assembly: GCA_036023295.1. Lineage (NCBI taxonomy): Eukaryota > Metazoa > Platyhelminthes > Proseriata > Coelogynoporidae > Invenusta > Invenusta paracnida. The sequence goes on along the minus strand of JAYRBW010004787.1, from coordinate 5,068 downwards.
TCGCACGGGAAGAATGTGTTGATGTGCTTCTTTTTTAAAGTTCTGATTTTTGCGAGAAAGGGAGTGCAATGTTTGTACGATTGTACACATCGATGCAGGTTTTTTGACCTCTTCTGTTTGGTGAAAATGGTGTTTCGTAGTTTTGGGTGTACTGTCCAACATTGGTTAGCTGTGTGGCCTTCCCGTGTTGGTATGCTGTGCAGTATTGTCTTTGAGATGTAAAACTTTCTTGTCTCATGTGTCTCGTTGGATCTTCTTGTTGTGTTCTCCGCCAACAGCGGCTATCAGTGGCCTTCTCGGTTTCACATGGAACAGTAATATCGTGATCCAGGTGCAGTTTGTCCGGAATCTTTTTGATTTGTGAATGTCGATTCCCTCTTGATGGTTGTTTCGACTGGTTGAGTATTTTGTCTCTGTTGCTGATTCTGAGTAGTTTCAAAATTGGGTGTTCTATGAGATTTACCAGCTTCGTTTTGATTTGTCTTTGTTTCGACTAATTTCAATAAAACTTCCTCGTCTTCCGCATAGCGTAGAGCTTGGTGTGGAGTCATGTCAGTTAAGGTGTCATTGCATTTTCGAAGGAGGTATAATCGCAAAGATGGCGAACTTAAAACTTGTAGGAAAAGTTCCACTCTTCGTTGATTTACAAAATTCGGCGGTATAGACACACGCTGGCATTCTTCCTCGATGACATAGTAAAATATTTTTAGTGATTGTCCCGCTTTTTGCATTATACTTTGTAGTGATAAGGAGGCGGCCTTAGAGCTCTTCTTTTCTCCATATTCGATATCCAGTTGGCTGTCAAGAGTCACCATTGAATCTGTTTCTTCGATCTGCAAGTAGCGACGAAAAGCGTCTTCTCCAAGAAAGTTGCTATAGTAGATAATGTATTTTTCTTGAGGTATGTTCGACGCTGCTAGATATGCGAGGACTCTTCTGTTAAAAACTTTGAAATTCATGCTCGTCTTTTAAATGTCAGGAAATTTGATTTTCGGTATTGCGGGGCAATGTGGAGTAGTTTGAGTAGTAGGTACAGGTGAGCTACTCTGTAGACGTAGGATCTGCTCTATTGACGTATTTGCAGTGACTGTTTGTAGCTTCGTACCATTCTGCAAAGTTTCTTTCGTGGCATGCACTATAGGCCACCTGTAAGGTGCTGGAAAGGGAAAGTTGTTCTTTGTTTCTTCTGTTTCAGTCTCTTTTCTGAAAGCTGTTGATTCTTTAAATGTAGAATTGAGTGTCACAGGTTTCCGGTGTGTGCTTGCCAGAGTTTGTAGGAGTATATTCCTTTCGTTCGGCTTGTCCGCTCTTTCTTGTTTTTCTTTCCTTTCCCGTTCTACTCTATCTATCTTTTCCTTCTTTTCTTGTCTCCTTTCCTTAGCTTTCTTCTTCCTTTCTTTATTTTCTTTTCCCACCTTTTCTTTCCTTTCCTTATCTTCCTTTTCCTTTTTAACTTTTCTTTCCTTAGCTTGCTTCCTACTTTCTTTATCTTCTGTTTTTCCTTTTTGTCCTTTCCTTAGCTTCCTTCCTCCTTTCCTTATCTTCTTTTTCCTCTTTCTCATTCTTTTTCTTATCTTCTTTTTTCTCTTTCTCTTTCTTTTCCTTATCTTCTTTTTCCTCCTTCTCTTTCCTTTCCTTATCTTCTTTTTCCTCCTTTTCTTTCTTTTCCTTAGCTTCTATTCTCCTTTCCTTCTCTTCTTTTTCCTCCTTTTCTTTCCTTTCCTTAGCTTCTTTTTCCTCCTTTTCTCTCTTTTGATTTTCTATCTGTCTCTCCATCCTTTCGTTTTCCCTTCTATTGTCTTCTATGCGTCGTTGCTCTACTCGTTCCATCCGGAACAGATTCAATGGGGATAGAGTGGATCAGACACTAGATTTGTGTGATAGTTTTGTAGAAGCTTGAGTGGCAGAACGCCTTGATCGTGGTGGTGTGCCCGGAAGTTTCAAGGTAGGCAAATCTTTTGCTTGGAAATAATTATGTTCTAGTTGGAAAAATTATCTCCTGCAAATAGCAACTGAGTTTGGTAAATATTTTCTGTTGCTGATGTTATTTTTTGTGTGTCCTGCGCTTCTTCTTTTTGATCTTAGATAATATCCTTGTTGTCTTCTATGTCTTTATCTTCCCCTCTTGGAGTGTTCCTTGTTGCCATTGTGAATGCCATAAGTTAATAGTTTTAAATGTAAGGAGAGAAAGGGACAAAAAAATTTTTGCGACCGCTTCCCGTTAGTATCAAGCAAAAATCTTCGAAAAATTAGAGTTAAATGTGGAAGAAAGTAGAAAAATAAATATGTGATTGTTTTATTTGTGATATGAATATGAAAAAATATATATATAAAGTATCAATGTAGAAATAAAATAACTAATACTAGATTCAAGAATTGAATATATATATATAAATTTACAAAGAAGTTGGGATGTCCTTCAAATAAAATAACAATAACAATAACAATAAAAAAAAAAATTGTTATTGAACACGCAATTGTTATTGTATAAAAAATGACGCAATATAGATCACGCTATAAGTCTGACAATTGGAAATACCAATATTGTCGCTCACTTCTCTTTTCTCCTCTCTTCTCCTCTCCTCTCTTCTCCTCTCCTCTGCTCTCCCTGCTAATTCTTATTTTGTTGTGTTACCATTATGTCTCGTTATTCCTTTACTCGTGTGTTTCAAAATTCATCAAATCAGAACAGATTAACAAATTCTTCTGCTCCTCGTCGTTCACCTCGTGCTAGAGTGTGCGATTTAAAGTGCAAACTACTAAGTTCAACCTGTCTAGACAAAGTTGTCTGTGTGTGTTTAAAGAAATCAATATTTTAATATAATTGGGAAAAGTTTTAGGAAAGAAATTGAAATTTTGGGCGTCGCTTCCCGTAAGAAGGGTGCAATTTTTACAAAAAATGGCTATGTTACAATAAGGAAATGTGCAAAATGACAAAAATGATACTATTAGTAAGAGAAAATACTGTGTTTACGGTAAATTATTAAATTATACGTATTTTTATAGTCAAACTATGAATAAATCGGGCGTCGATCACGCAAGTACTTTGCAATAATGTCAAAAAATACGAGCTTTTACAATATCTAAAAAATAAAATGGGGGTCGTTCACGTATTACTGCGTACGAGCGACGGCAGTACAGTGAGAATAGTATGTGTAGAAATATTATTAATTAATAATACCAAATAAATGTATATAATCGGTATCCGTACAGTAAACTATATAATATAATAAATATAATACGTTAATTATACTGTTACAAGATAGAGAATTACAATGAAAAAAATGAATGAACTAATGTTTTTACAATTATGTAGGAAAGTTCAAAAGCGGCCGTTGACAAAGAAAGAAAATATAGTGTAGGAAATGTTTAGATGGCCTTTTCAGATAAAAAAAGTTAGACTTTTTATACCTGCAAATAGTGATGATTGTTGTTTTGCACGGCTCCCAAGATGCTTTTCGTCTTACGTCTTCCACTCGTTTGTAGGTGACAGATGATCAGGAAAAATTAGATGTCTCTACTGAACTCAGTGGTGATCGCTTGCGAATAAGACACGTTGAGTAGATTCGTGACCTTTGCTGGGCTCCAAATATGTGGTGATTTGGAGCGTGTTGCTGTTGAGTTCTCCTGTGACACTTCACGTTATGCCGCCTAATTTGATTTAAATCAGGACAATGTCTACTAATTCAGTGATTTGGCGTCAGCTATACGTTATGAAATAGTGCGTCAGGGGATTCGTAAGTTAACCTGTCTGGGCTCCAAATATGTGGCGTTTCTAGGTAGCTGATTAATAACTACCAAATATAGTTGACATTCATGTCTATAAAAAAATATAATTTAAAAGTCGAAGTTTGCAGCAATCGAGTGTATATTATAAAAGCACGCGTTTGACTTGACGTCTTGCTGGTTCAAGCTCTGATTGTGTTGTGTTCATGAAATAAAGCGAGAGAGAGTATGAATCGATACCTCTAATAATGGCGCGTTGTGGTTGGCTGAGAGTTTCCCCGCCAACCACAACAGCGTAAAGCAAAAACAGATGAATGAGAGGAATCTCCTCAAAGGTGGACATATTGGTTTTGTCAGCACACTACATTTTCGTTTCAAAGCAACCCAGGATAATTATTTTTTAGTAAGTAAATACTATAATATAATGATAAAGTAATAGCTAATTCAACTATTGTTTTTCACAAGTATTTTTCTGACTACCTGAGCTAATGAATATTAACTATTAATAGTGTGTTTGTTTGAATTTCTAAAGCAATTCTTAATTAAAAGGTAAATATATGAAATTTATAATGTCGCCTTTAGCTGACATCATCTATTATACATTTTGTTTGTTACCTTAGCATAAGCATAAGAATAATTGCATGTCGCCTTTAGCTGACATGATTATAAACTTTAAAGACTTGAGTATAGTCGCCTTTAGCTGACATGATTATATCTTTAAAGACTTGAGTTTGTCGCTTTTAGCTGACATAATCCTTAAGAACATTGGTTTAAAAAATATATATAATTACTGTATACAACATAATTCCAAACTGTACAGATGTGAGTACACAAGTATGATTAAATAACAAATGCCACTGGTTTTATTTACAATACATATAAATTACTGACTGCTTACTCTAAACTATATACAGACAGTGATCAGGTCACTAAGCGTTAAGATATTGTCTTATATCTCAAGTTCTGCTCCAATCTCTGGAGGCTCTTCAAACTGAATATCTTCCCATTGTGTTTCATCTAAATCAACAATTTCTGGAAGCTTATTTCTTTCTTTATGTTTTGGAAAGTATTGACCAATATATAATTTCAGTCTATTAACATGTGTCACCAAGGGTTGTTTTCTACTACCAGGTTTCACTGATTTAATCTTATAGGTTACTGAACTCAGTTTCTCAGTGACCATATAAGGACCTTTCCACAGTTTTGCAAATTTTTTAACTCTGCCTTTAGGAATGGTTTCATTGCGTAACCACACTAGGTTTCCACATTCAAAGTTTACAGGTTTTGACTTCTTATTGTATTGCTTTCTCATAGCAGCTTGTCTTTTTGCAATTGTTAATTT
>JAYRBW010004786.1:0-35256 GCA_036023295.1 Invenusta paracnida | reverse complement strand
TATACTTTACCTTGTTATATTCCAATACTGTACATAATTTTATACTATATCAGTGGAATAAATTAATACAATACAATACAACCAAGAGTTAATTATGTTAGTGAATGAAATATACCGCTAATACGACCGCTATATAATATTCCAATAATATACAGACTTATAATATTTAGCACTGATACTATTGATTATACGACACTACATATTAATATTTAAAAAGATTAACCATAATATGATTAATAATTAAATTATGATATATATAGAATTATTTTATAACCTCAAAATATGCATTTTTAATATCTTAATTTAAAAACTTTTTTATGGATTCACATCGAGGACAACGCAATTGTTTTAATAAATTGAATTTATATTATGCTTTCTATTATTACGTTGTCCGCGATTCACATATTTAACAAGTCAAATAGCATACTATATAGGTACTATCGGAAGGTTTTGTCCTACTGTGATGAAGGGAAATGTCTTCGTAATTTTAACAAAGTGTGTATATTTTTTAACAACGAATGTATGTAGGAATAGGTTTTAATTATGAATATTCATAAATTATAATATGTTTTTCAAAAATAATCACCATCAGCGTTTACACGTATCTTGTCCATCTTTCTGCGTAACATATTGATGCCCTTTGTGAAAAAACTTTCCCTTTTGCTATTCGACCAGTCATTTACAGAATCAACTACTTCATTGCGATTTGTAAAATTTGAGCCGGAGAAGTGCTCTTTTGGTGAAGAGAAAAAATAGAACTAGTCACTTGGAGCAAGATCAGGAGAATACGAAGGATGGGGAATAGATCTAGTAGACGGTTTGCATCTTTCTTTCCCTTCGACTGTTTTCATAGCTAACTCTCGATGACTGTTCGTTAAATCTCCAATTTTTGCGTTGTCATATTTAAGTTTTTTCTGCCATTTTCTGCTCTATTACATGATTGTTTTATATTGCTAGCAATTGTACAACTGCTTCCTAGTGTACCGATTCCCATTGTATACGGATATTTGTTTCAAAATATACGCCAATAATAAAGGGAAGTTGAAATATCTGAAAGATGAATAAAATCGACCGAGGTTCCTGGATTTGGCAAAGGTTCTAAAAATGGGGTGGAAGTCTTAGATATCACCAAGGTAAGAAAATCGATTTTTTTTAATTGAAAAAGTAGCTCCTTTTTTGGTCAAGGCATTGACGCTAATTACAAGTTATTCGTAGCGGCGACAAATTGAAACACTAATAAGTTTCGTTTTCAGAGTTCAATGTTCCTCTTAAATAGGGATATGGCTGAAACGTTTGAAAGAAGAGGAAATTGAAAAGGTGTCTGAAGACGTGGTCTTATAATTAGGTCTAGTCGACAGGTCTAGTTTTTGTTCTGAAAGTGTCATTGAAATCAGCTGGATAGGCTGAGTCGGGAAAATTTAGGCCTTCTCGAAAATCGGACTTTTTATTTTACTAAGACTGAACTGGAGGGCGGAGAATTTTCTGTGTGTAAAATTCATTTGGGAACTACAAATATGCCAGCTTGGATCGTAAAAAAATCAACGACTCGTTTATGACGCCATGACTTCAAAAATAAAGGAATCGCCTAAAACTCTTCACAGGTCGAAAGAAGAAGTATAAATGCGTATTGCATAATATGCAATACGTATGAGGCTGAATTATATGAGTTATACATGATCATTTTAACATCTCTTCTTTTCATCTTTACAAACGTAGATAGAAGCATGAGAACGTTAAGCAATCGTCAAACAGCGACTGAAAATACTATGAAAATCCAAATCATTAGCAGTGTTGAATACTGAATTTGAAATAATAGCGGCTGTATGTCGATGTATGAATTTTTATACTAATATTTCTATTTCCATTGTAAGCATTACATATGCTTAAACATTTATGATCATCAATAAAAATCGGGCAAAACTTTCCGATAGCACCTATACGTTTTAGTGAATGATAGTACATACTACTGTATAGTCTTTTTAAATATGTAGATGTTTCATTAAAATATTGTTTTCCATTATAGTGTGTGAAAGTGACTAATCCTAACAAATTTGTGTATCAATTCATATTGCACTTATTATCCTTGCGAAAGAGTATTATTAATTATATTATTAGTATGCTTTCAAATATAACTACTATTCAATTTAAAAAACTTAGCACAGAAGAAAAGTGTAAGTCTGATGATGGTGTTTAATTTTGTGAAATGTCAGTCAATTGTTCAGTACCACCTTATAATTTTTATTAATATTTTCTTCTAGAAAGTTGTATTAGATTAAAGTTAATTAATCTTAGAACAACAATTCAATATATATAAATATTGAAACAAAGTAACTATATTAAATTATTTCAAATTTAAAACCAAATGAAAAATAATAGGAAGAAACACATACTTAATATCTATATTAATATATATTTATAATAATATTTCAATTTTGTCGTACGTAAGTCAATTTTATGTATTTCATAATCTGTGTTGACAAATATGCAACTATAGCAACGGAAAAAGAAACACACACATGTAAAATAACATATAACATAATACATATACATAGGGGTTTGGGGTGTACGATAAAATTATAATAACTTAGATAAGTAGTACGCAATAGTAGTATTATATATAGAACAATGAAATAAACAATAAAGCACATCATATTATATGTGAATGTTGACGGTACTGTTACTATTATGTTGTAGTATAATATTAGTTTATAATATATAAATAATATGCATGTATGTATGTATTTCAAGTAATATAATATTATGTAAATGAGGATACCGGTATAACAACAACGTATGGAAATATTAGTGAGGCCCTTCTGCCATAACGACCAAACAAAACCATCCTTTATTAAACAAATAATCAATTATTTGTCCGAAGAAAAGTCGAAAACGTTTAATTTGTTGTGTTTTAATTGGGGGGAAAGAGACTAGTGAGTAACAAGGGAATAGGGAAGCAGTTTAGGAGACGAACTGAGAAAGGGGGCCAAAATCTAGCAAAACACACTGGTAAAGAGACTATTATAATAAGTCTTTCGAAACGGGTAAAAGATTGCAAATTGCAATAAGAAGGTAAAATGACTGCAGCGCTGTGGAATCTTTGAAGGAGGGCTTGAAAAGCGATAACTTTTATTATCGACTAATTTTGTGTTGTAAAGGTCGCATAAGAGGAAAAATCAATAGCAAATATATAGTTATACTAGTAGAGGCCAAAGGCTATATAATATTATGATGATCGTGACAGTGGTAGGTATAATTTAGTACTATTTATTAAGATTTGCGATAGATATTAATGACTACATAAGCGTATTATTTCCTGAATATATTACCCATCATCCATTTATAATGTTGATGAAGTATTGATGATATATTGTAGCTATATCTATAAAATACCTAATGCAAAATGGGTAAATGGAATCATGATTTTTTATGTAAGAGTATACACTGTGATTTGTTGGCGGCGACAAAAATAAAAAAATTAGATTTAAATTATAAATAAATAACTATATAGAAGTATTTATTAGAATAAAATAAAAATAGTATGACTAGAAGAGGTAATGATAAATTAAAGTAGGACTAGAGTTCCCTCAAAATGCATCTAAATATTAATTAGTATTAAGTAATTAATAATCTAAGGGTCAATTATTAAGTTCAAATTTTAATAAATTAATAACAAAAAGAATATGAAAAATTTGAGTTGAATTAGGCAAATAGATAATGGTATGTAATATAATTAAAAACAGTTTTGTAACCGCGTCTAACCTATTGTTCCTTTTAACTATATAAATAAAGAATGCAATGTTATAAGTAATTTTGTTTTCTCTGCACCCTTAGAATGTGATAAAAAAAGAGTAATATAATATCGACCTATAGGATTTCATTGAAAAATATGTCATCAAAATAAAATATACTAAAATGTTGTTGGTGAGGGTTACTATAAAATGCGCAAGCAAATATTATAACCAAATCGAGGAATAAAGTAGCAGCAATAAATGATAAGTTTAAATAGGACAGTTTGGAGAAATAAATATATTGTCTTAGGTTAGGTTGGAAAATATAGGCCAAACAACAACAATTAGAAAATAGGAAAAGGAAAAAAACTATTGAATATAATGTATATATTATATGTATGTATAATAATCTATATATTGATTGGATATTGATTGTGTGTTCTTGTTGCAGTTTCTTGTCCCGATAGTTTTTTTTAGTTTCGATGTTTCCACTGAAAATTTAAACATAAAAACTGCTTTATATTTTGAAAATATAACTAATTATATGCTACTAAATTTTTAAATATTTTAGTATACAAATAAGTATTATTTGTGTATTAATAAACTAATATAATTGGAAACCGTTATTTGAATTTTATGCTTTATAAAAGACGCTAATTTAAAGTTATCAAGAGTAAATAATCGGAAATTGCTTACTATAAATCATTTTTTGTTTTAAGCGAAAAATGGCTTCTACAAAAATGAATACCTGTTGGAACGACCCTCTCCACAGAGCCAATAATCTAGTAGGATTCATCTGAAATGGATAAAACGGGCGGGAAGGGTGGGTTTAAAATAAATCGGAAACCAATCACTTCACGCGGATTAAAATATCTGAGGAACAACGGCCAATGAAGACATCGATGGATACATCATTCAGTAGGGGGTGGATAAAGTATGAGCCATTTAAACGATCGAGAAAATCTTGTTTAATAGAACATTAGGAAAACTGAAAAATGTTAACAATCAAATATATAGTTGGTATTATTTGAAATTATTATTATTGATGAGCTTAAAATTGAAGTGCATCCAAGGTTTCGTATTTTAACAAGTATATTAAGTTTTAAAGTTACAATGTAAAAATGAAAATATTGCCTCTCTTTAAATGATACAAGAATAATATTTAAAAAAAATATTTCTTTGAATTTATTTTATTAAAATATTGTTAATACATTTTATATTTGAGAAAACAGGCGTTATAGAAAATGAAGCGAGCTAACACACAAGGTAAAATATCATGGTTATCAGCATGCAATAGGTTACAAAAGAGAGATATTATAACATATAATATTATTTTTAAAAAGTAAAAAAAAATTACCCAAAATAATATATAGAAAAACTCTAAAAATTACATTATAAAAATATATAGAACGTATTAAGATTATGTCATAAATAAAGAAAAAGATCAAATGAAAAAACACGTCACGACAATTATAATTAAACATATAGTAAGAGCCAATAACATGCAAGCTTATTAACCATAACCGCAACACATATAGTACATGACAAAATTAGATCGATGGGACTTATTACTGGTTACCACATCATCAACATGCCAGGGGGGAATGTCAAAATTCACAGGAATACGGGAGAGCATGCGTTTATTATAATTGACGCTAGCGTTGATATAGGTGGGGGGAGGTGATGGGCCGGGAGGAGGGTCAAAACGATAATAGCTGTAGTCATGGCAACACCAGGCACCTTGTTCCAATTGGTCGTCGCCTGCCATGATTTTGTCCAATGAGGATTGAGGACTTGCCGGCTTTTCACAGGCTGCGAGGGTCTCCTCATCTACCGTTGCTATAGACGATATAATATGTCAACAACAGCTACGTTTTACATGGATCAGCACGGGACATTAACAGCCACAGTTGATTAATGTGAAAGGACATTTTATCAATTTAATATAAATCGATTATATCAACTAATTTAAAATTAGAAAATAAATAAACAACAAACAGCTAATTATTTAATTACGCGTTAAATAAGCATGATTTCAAACTTAATTAAAACATTATTTGTTTATACAACTTCTAAATTTTTCTAATATTTAAATGACATGGAATAGCCTCAAAACACAGTAACTATTCTATCAAGATTTATGTAAATTAAAAGTCGTGTTATCTTTAAAACAAGTGTAAGGCATAGTTAACAAAACTACAAGTAATAATAAATTAATTAATATTTTGTAAAATTAAAAAATTATATATTACACGAGGGAAACGGCTATTTTAACTTATTATTGTTAGCTTAAGTTTAAAATAATTGAACAAAATATAATTTTGCTATTATCTTGTACGGTTCCTGTTAATGATATAAAGTACCTAACATAATGGTTTCTTTAACGATATTGGAATAAAATAAAATGTCAACGCTTCATTTAAAAATATTAGATCAATTGTTATATTTTATATAACTTAAAAGAAAGCAAAACACCGAAAAACTATAAATTTTTAAACGAAGTAAAAATAATAATAATAAGATTTGGAGAATAAATTACCAGAAGACAACTTACACTGGTCTTGGTAATCCGAGGAATACAAATTAAGTTCTGGTTCGGGCATTTCATTCAGTTTGCCAATGAGTTCCCCATAAGCTTCTTCCCGCTTTTTCTGTGCCGCTTCCTCTTCCTCAGGGCTTAAGGCGATGACGAGTGGCTCTCCGTGTCGTGGATCGATAACTGGCAGGATAAACTCGTCGTCGTCATTAACTACTGCCTCTTCTGTGTCGTTATTGACTACAGCGGGGGGAGATGGAGCGCGCTGAGCTGGTGGAGACACTGGCTTCTTTGGGCTGGACACTGCAGCTGGGTTATTGGAATTATATGGTTATTTTTATTAATATAACTTTAAATTTGATGTATTTCAATAAGTGATGGTATTACAAAATTATGAGTCAATTTTCATAATTATCGAACTTTAAAATAAATCGTGCTGTATTCCTACTACTTATAATTTGGTAGTAATAAGTAAATTAAAGCACTATATTTAGTTCAATGATTTTCAAAGTCTGTCAACCTACTCGGAGATTGTGGCCCCGATCGATTGGCAATATCGAGGCTCTGCATGGACTCGCTGTCTCGGATAATATCCCGATCGTCCATCTGAGTGTCCAAACGTTCCCCATCTTGGCAGCGGGGCAGAGTTTCTCCCTGGGCCAGAAGACCATCTTCCAGTGGAGCGGCTAGGTCGTCGAATTCATGGTCTTCACTGGTTCCACGCAGTTGACGACGCGCCTACATTTCCAACAAAAGAAAAGGTTTCTTTTACCCGGTATGCTTTTACTTGACAGAGCAGCTGGACTATGTGCCCAAAAGAACACGCACCTTTTCACGTTCCTTCTCGTGCGTCACATTGGAAATGTTCTTCATGCACGATTTCACGACATCTTCTCTTCCAATACGTCGAAGTGCACGTTCCAATTCGTTTCCTAAAAATTAAAATATAAATTGTATTGATTTTTGTTTCAGATTTTGTGTCAGTCATATAATTTGTAAGCAATTCAGTTTCACAGAATAAAACATTTTGAAAAGTAAATATTTTTCAATCAATTTATAAATAATATTAATTCATTTCATATATAGAGAATGTCAGTCTTCTCATCTTACATATTTGAATTAACAAAAAGAAGAACATAAGCCTTTGTAATTTTGCTTAAAATGATGTATATTTAATTTTAAACATAAAATAAATTACAACAAACTAAAAATATAATTGTTTTCAAAAAAAAAAGTTTAGCCCCTTTCTGTGAGCCAATCAAACTGTATTGCTACTTTTTTTATATTCATATAAAATGGTATTATTGTAATGTGTTTTAATCCATTAGCTCGGTTTTTTAAACCATTTTGTTAAAAATAAATCAAGTTATTTAAAAATTTTGAAATTAAAAAAAATCTTAAATAAAAAGTGTATTCACGCAAATTTAAGCTGTTTGTATTGGATACACTCTATACTTACCTATATTAAGAATCAATACTATATTTCAAGCGAAAGTGCACACTAAATCTTAGAAAAGACATATGGATATGGTTAATCAATATTGCAAGTATTAAACAATACGAACCTGTGGCCGTCTTCTTATTCTCCTCTCGCCAGCACATTATGACGGCGTAGGCCCGGTCATCGTCCGATCGATTGTCTGTCTTGATCTGATTGGCAGCCATCTGCGAGATACCCAATTCTTTGGCCAGAGGTTCCCAATCACAGCCCACCTCAGTGGCCACTTCACGCAGATCGAGCTCGGAGCGGGCAATGGCGTCCACTACAACGGCTGCACGGGTTTGATTGGTTGGTTAGTTGATTGATCGAGCGTGAAGTAATAAAGGAGTAAATAACGATAAATAATCGATAAATTAAATTGTATCTTAATCCAGATACAATGTAACCATTTCACCTTTAAATTAGGCAGCATAGCAAGTAATAAGGGTATAACATTAAAAATAATTTGTTAAACGTAATATCACATTAATCATCGACAAATATTTATCCCTTATTGTTAAGGTAATTAAGCCTTACAGATTACGCAACATCTATATATGTAATCAAAGTTAAACTTCCATTGATATCTGTATTTGGTAAAGTTATTGTTTAGCTGCGTAAAATCGAAATCTTATTTTTTTCAAATCTTCTTGGAATGATTATATTATATATAACAAATAATATTATATAAAGCTGTGTACATATTTTAACTAATGTGCGCAAAAAGAAATCTTAGAATGTTATACTAGAATCTGTTAACTAATTTTCTAAATAAATTATTTATACTAATCGAATATTACGATTGAAATTTTATGCGAACGTTTCAATAATAATATTTTTATACTCAATAAAAAGTTTTAACATATTTTTTAAATCCTAAGATTTAATAAATAAATTATACTTTTGGATAGTTACCAAATATTAGTAATGATGGTTAGTACAAATCATAAAATACACCATAAATATATAAAATAAAGTTGATCTTAGCCAACCCTCGGGCGCAGGCAACATAATATAATATTGTAGAATATGTCAGATCGAACAATTAATGACAAATAGATCAATCACGTCACTTCTAGGAAAACTATAAATAACATTGTTATAATTTAGGAATATAATATTATATAATACATACTTATTTGTTTAATATCATTTCTAGTAAAAAAAAAATTAATATCAAATCAAGTTTTAAAATTATGAACAACAGATTACATACAAATAAAGACATGCAAATTTGTATAGACAATATTGTACAATAGTTCAAAGTGATACGGTATAACATCAGTGTAGTATATTTTGTATACGGCGGTATAATAGAATAAAGGTAGTATTAAAAATGGTGCATACAAAGTAGAAATTCTGGTTATATGCTGGTAAATTTAATTATCAGTAATACCGGGATGTGTCATTGTCCCAATCAGCACAATTTATAATTTTAAATATGACAACAAAAAATAGTCAAACAAAAAAGTTATCACAAAATGGTACAAATAGTATGTGCATTATTATATCATAATAACAAAGGACACGAAGAAATTCTGGATAAAAAAAGAGTAAACTTATGTATTTCTGTTAAATTTGCTGCTTAATAAAAATATATGCACTAAATTCCTATACTAAAATGGACAAATAACTATAATTTTGAAAAAATGAAACTACTATATTTTCGATAAAATTAGAATTTGATATACTTTGTGAGAGCTGCATTGTTAATATTTTATTTGTATTACATGTAGAGTCAAAAATCAATATTTTTAACAGTTTGGTTACCTATTACTGCACACTAAAAATTCTAGAAAATCCGATAATGCGCTCACCCAAAAAATTATATTAATATATGTAGATGATTTATAAATTGATCATATATAAATTGAAAAGCTATTGAAATTACTTCTAAGGATATCATTAATGTAATTTATTTAAACAAATTTACTCCACAGTTCTAATATTGTACTTGAAAGTCAAGATTAAAGCTGATAATGAAACATATATAACAAATATAAGCAACGCATAGTGGCCAAGCATGCAATAATTTATATTAAGTGCTTTTTTTCATGAAATGCCCAACTGACACCAAGTAATGACCATTCTTTAATTAAGATTTTTAAATAATAATATATATCTTAAATGCAGATGTATTGTGTATTGAAATATCACAGGCACATATTTCTAGCACTTGTTATGATTTATATAATAGTAACAGATTAGAATACAAGAATATTTTAAGAAAGAGAATAAAAGTAAAGAAAGAAAGAAAGAAAGAAAGAAAGAAAGAAAGAGAGAGAGAGACACCAAGAGAGAGCAAATGTCAGGAGTAGTATGAAGGGAAATATTTGAAATAAAGTTAAAAAACTAAACGGTCACGTTTTATTTAGTTGATTGTGGTATATAAAATCTTGAATTAACTGACGAACTTATGCTACAATTATTCCAATTTCTTATGTTAAGGATCAGTAAGTATAATGAAATCATTTGTTAATTTAAAGATGTAAGATTTTTGAAAATCCATTAAAAAAGGTAATTTTTGCACAGGCGGTCATACGATTTTTTTATACATGACATATTTAATGTATGTAAAAATTACGAATAATTTAATTTCACTAGATTTGTTTACCATTTTGAAAAAAACGTGAAAAATACGTAGAATTATTGATGCATAAAAATAAGAAGGTTAAACTTAACCTTTAATTAATTTAAATAAAAGATGAAAGTTACAAAAACTAAAAGCTGGTAAATTCAAAGGTGCTTATTTTTCCTGCAAGCTTCGAGCTTGTATCTATTCAATTTAGGTTTTAATTTCAGCTAAATTTAAAGGCGCCGGCCGAAAGATTAGCCCTTAATTGCTTTGAGTATGTTGATTAACGTATAAGCAAGGCTGTTCAGCATACCTGAACAGTTATGGCCTAAAATAAGTCTAATTTTGGTTTACAAATGCGAATATAAATTACTTTTTCCTGATTAAAAAACACTGAAGTAGATGCATATGATACTTAAGACTTTCGAAGAGGGTTTAGTTGCTTTTTAATGTAAAGTATAAATATAATGTTTAAATTAGTTTGAGAATGTTTATATGGAACAAAAATAAATAAATTAAAACAAGCGAGAGACGCGCGAAGAAAAGAGGAGGGAGGGTATGTTATGTGACGGTCGCGGCTGTGTGGTTGAGTCACTTACTGTTCTGTGCATCTGCTGAGTGGGATCAATACAAAGATGGCCAGAGGGCGAACGAGAGTAAAATCAACAGAACATAACCAAATACATAAAGCATTACTTGAAAGAGTACTATTATATTAATTGCAAGACAATATTAATTAAAAAAATTGACGATTATAAGCGTATAACGAAATAAACATGAAACGGAAAAATGAAATAAATAGAACGATATATAAGCGGGAATCAAAATTCGGATAAAGAAATATGTAGTTTGCTTTTTTGATCAATGGATAGTGCAATTATTGATTGGCTATTGATTTGTTTGTTTTTAATATTAAAATGTGACATTTGATTTTTATTGTACAATTTAAAATTAAAAAAACTGAAAAAAATGTTTACTGATAAATCGACATAATTATTATACTTAAATATTCATGACTCGTAATGTAAAAAATTAGGGCATGTAATGGAATAATCATAACATATTTATGAATAGATTGATATAGTTTTATAGATTGGAAAACAGTGGAAAACAGTTATTTGGTTGAAAAGAGTTATTATTTGTTGAAATTGAATACACAATTGTGAAACGATCCATTCATATTGATATTTGTCATTCCTGGATGATCTTCCCGTCGTTCGATATGGTTATATGTGACGTTTTGGATACTTTCTTCACGCTCACAATGGAAGAGGAAGTGGAAATGGAAATGAAGAGGAAACGGAGACTTAAGAATTTTGAACATCATTTAGATAGTCTAAAAAAGACGAACCGACTTCGAACACATTTTTTATAGACGACTCTTCCGTTATCCAATTTAGCTCATCATCGTTTAATCCAGATATTTCACCACCAGGTATGTTTGAAAATTTTGAAGTGCAGATGTATTCATGTTGTAGCTTAGCGTCAAATTGAAATAATGGATAAATTTATATCTAGATAGATATATAATATTAATATTTCATGCCCTAAAATTTCATACATTATCGCCCTAAAATTTCCACCATAAATATTTAAGCATAATACTAAGACCTATAATATTTTCTGGGCAATAATGTATAAATTTTTATGAAAAAATCTATACATTATAGCCCGAAAATATTATAGATATTGCTATATTATAATCTAGAAAACGGATTGCGCATTTTCGTGTCATTGATTATTTGTAAAATACTAATTTACAAGTCTACTGTATATTTATTATGTGAAACGAATGTGATATTTACCGATTAATTTATCGTTTACTGATAATAATGCAGTCAGTAAATTTGCACTCTACTAGGTTGATTCTGTCATTTGGGCATGACAGGCTGAAGGTCCCCATAGAGTATGTTTGAACTATCGTAACATGTTAAGGCTATAGTATATGTATAATAAGATATAAGAGAGAAACAAGTACCAAGCGGAGAAAAGTTAAATACTCATATCAGAGAAAACGGTAACAAAAGTCATTCGTTTATTAGTGGAATAAGTGAGTGCAGAACTAAAAGCAGATTTTTAAACATTGTGTTTTATGATAGAGCTAGAATTGGTTTGTCCAGAGAAGATTTATATTAGATTTATTAAAAGCGTATTTAGACTACATTTAAAAAAGAAAGAAATAATAACGATAATAGATCAATTATGTGTTACATTATTATCTTTTATAATGTTATTATATCAACAAAAATAATGAAACAAAATGTATATTTAAATTTAAAATGAAAGTTTTGAGAAAATTAAGGGGAAAAAGTACAGATTAACTAATAATGAGCGATTTTAGAAACTATAATATAGCAAACCATGCGTTTAATGAAAAATAAAAATATATGACTATGTGACGGTTTAGAGATATCCAAAAAGACAGAACTTGACGTCACTGTTTCAGGGATAACTAAAAAATAGCATTCTTTTGACAATAATAAATTCTAGGTTTAGAATTAAGCAGTCAAAACAAGAGATTTTCATAAAATATTCCTTTGAAAATATATAAATATTTTCACCTTAATTATATATACCTAAATATTGAATTGTTTCTAAAGCCTAAAAATGGCTAGCTTAAATATGATATTTTTGGATTTATTCGGAAAACAATTTGTCTTCAAAAATACCCATTTGTGGTTTTCATATTATTAGAAATCGTTCAATTTTAACACTATGCAATAGTTGAGTTAAAACTGGGTTTATACTCATTTATAAAAGCTCATGTTTTTGATTAAAATATATTACTGTGTCATAATTTTTACCTTTAAAATCAATACTTTTCGATTATAATAAATTTAGAATTTCTGTATTTTGAAATCAATTCTTTTTGGGAAAAAGGAGATACTGAAAGCGCACCGGAGACCAAATATCTATATAATTGAATTTTAGGAAACTAGAAGAGAGCAGAGTGATAGCCTAGTAAGCTCACTGATAGTGTTCCATTCGGAGCTATCCTCTGATAGTAGTCGACCCTTGGAGTCCACATCCCAGGAGGAGCGCTTCGATGAGGTTCCCCCGTGGTCGCCGCCATGATGGTTGTTAGTGGTAATGGAGCCTCCTTCACTTGGCAGCTGGTGTGGGTGGCTGTGTTGATGGTGGGCACCCTCAGAGGGAAGTCGAACCTCGAGTGTGCACAGGGGTTTGGGAGGGGGCAGGCTTCCGGTGCCTTCCAGAGATTGGGCTGAAGGAAAATTGTGGATAGCTGTTTGGTAAATCTATAGTGAACATTAGACGGTGAACATTGGGCAATGTTCACCTTTTTTTCAGATAACAGCTCAATTATAATAAATATTCACAAGTGTATAAGTCATTTTTAGTTCATAATTAAAACAAATTAAATACAAAATAAGTTCACAGATATCAATTTAAAATATATAAATGAACAAATTTAAGGAATAATATTCAATCTACTGGTCAAACATGTCAGTAGTAAGTTTAATTATACAGACAAATATTTATTCGGGACATATTACGCCAAAATATGTACTACTAAATTATTATAAATTATCGAAATGTATTTATTTATATATTAAAAACAATTTATAAAAAGTCAACATTATCTAAAAGAAAATTTATTATTCATCTAATGAATGATTTTAATTGTGCTTTTAATATTTATGGCGTGATTTCAAATATCCATATTTGAAACCAAGACTTTAGGTTGTTAAAAATATTAATTAAATGCTATACTTTTAACTTAATGTAAAAGTACTTACATAAAAATCAATTTATCTTATAGTTTTTCCATTACTTTAGAATATATTTGGGTGATAGCAATAGCAATATCATAAAAACTATAACCCTATACATACGGACACCTTTTTTTTGGCATTAAAAAAATTTAATATGTATATGTAATTTTTTAATAATAAAAATACATATTTTGTTTATAAAAAATATTTTTCACCATTGTTAGATAACATGTTTTTGTATAATTACATGCGAAATACAAATATGTGCGGAATTATAAAACTCTACTTACTCTATTGGAAAGTTTAAAAATTATATCTGAGAAAGAGGGAACCTCATGAAATTATGCGTAAAAATCCCGGTATAGATTATAATGTGAAAATATGAATTAAAATGTTTGAATAATTTATGAATTATTAAATACTTTAGTTGGTGTAATTTAATAACAGGAACATTTCTACTACCTGCAACTTTAGCAAGTAGTTTGAAACAAGAAAACGAAATATACGTTATTAAAATATTAACGTATAGTATAATAATTTATCAGTTATTATATATGTAGATCTTATTTATAACATCTACTTAAAACATACAGCGAGAAAACAAAATATGTATCCATAAATACAAATCTATCTATAAATTAGTGCAGAGTACGCGCGTATGATCTGTGTGAACTGTCACAGAGACTGAATTTTGTATCTTTCGAATCCTACACTACACCATTATATGACAGCGTTAGATTTTTCTAATTCGTTTTATATATTCTAATAGCACATAGACTTAACTAATAAATAGCTGAGATGAATAGTTGTGGTTATCTAAATATCAATTTAAAAAATTAGTCATGGGAAGATTCAATGAGTTGCTAGTTTCAAAACAGCTTTAAAAATAGGCTACTAACTTACTCTGAGCACTACGGGCGTCACGCATGAAGGCGATCTTGCCCACAGCTTCCTGATGCGGATCCTTGACACGCACGGGGAAGGGGAGCCGGTTTTCCCTGAAGGCGCGGAAAGTGAGATGCAACTGATCGCCCATTTTGGCCACTGGGATCAGATTGCCAGCGGTCTCGAGCCAGTTTGCTCGGCCGTCTAAAACCTCAACTTCGGGGCTGGCGGCCTTTAGCTCGAATCCCTCCTGACACTCCAAGGTCTGATTTATTCATAAGCGAGGGGGTGAAAATTGAGAAAGCCGCTAGACCTATTATTTCATAGATTAACCAAAATGATTACTGTAAAAATAGACTATAAGTCTTTTAACCTGAATGAGGCATCTGCATTATAATAAGTTAGCATTTTTATGTGAAAGTAATTAAATTAATTAAAGTAGATTTGTTTTATGCATTAATTATTTACTAACATTAGTGATCAAAATACCTTATGATTATCTGTTTTTTTTATATAGTTTATGTGTTAAATAATTTATCGGTAAGTTTGAATTCAACTAAATCTCTTAGTAAAATTACTTGTCTGTTTCGAAACAACACAATACTTCTTGCAATACGGTTACTCCCTCTGAATGATATTATTACATTGAGTTCATTAAACATTAATATATAAATACTAAATTATTATATATTATATCAATTTATTACTAATATTAATTACAATTATAATTATAATTACAATAACTAATACTATTATTATTTTATAGATAATAAAATGCAACCTTATAATTAGATTTAAAAAATAGTTTATGATGTGTATCATATTGAAAGGAATAAATTCATAAAACAATAATTTTTCTTTGTAATAATAGTAATAATAATTTAGTTAACGACAATTAAAAAATATCAAAGTCGGTACATAGAGAAAGAGGGCAATATTTAACGAAAACCACAGTAATATCATAATAAAACACGCAGATTTCAATTTTATTGACTATTAATTTACAAGCTAAGAAGTAAAAAAAGTTGAAAAATAAGGATAAAAGGTCTAAAGAGTAAATGCGAATTGTAGAAAATTTAGAAATTAATAATCTTTAAAATAGTAATGTATGTACATATATTTAACACTAGCACAGTATGCAAAAATTAACTAAATGTAAGCAGACTTAGTAACTATAAAATAAGGTCAAATGTTTACAGTCTAAAACTTGTTTGTTTAAACGACGTTTGGCAAGTAAAAACGACTTGATGTTTATAATACAACAAAGAAGGAAGAACCATCCATCAGAAATATAATATTCTTTACAGGCAACCATTAAGCTTTATATCAAAGACTGCTGTGTGCGAATAGGCTGCTATGAATAGATTTTTTATCAATGGTTTAATATTTTCGTTGATCAACTCTTAACTCAAGCATACAGGCAAAGACTTTTTTACTGATAACAGTTGGTTGATAAAAAAGAAAGAAAAATAGAGAATATTTAGAAAAATAATTTTAATAGTTTTACAAATATAATACATATACAGTAACTTCTAGGTACTTGGAAGTGAATTTAGTATTTACAAATATTCTTTATAAAACTTTAAAATCTTTACAATTAATTCTCTACAGGGATTCAATTGAATTTAAATATAATTTTGGCCCTTATGTTGAACATTTTAAGTTGAGCATCTATATCCAACAATACTAGCTTATAATATGACACTTCCCGACCACAATGTGGACTTTCGATCGATCGTCGAGCGACTCACCTTGTCCACTTTGTCGTCAGTGATGCAGAAGCAGCGAAGTAGGGCCTCTTCAGCATCCGGTCGTTTTCCGAAGATGACAAACTTGCACATGTAGGGGACGACTGTGGCCTCTTGATAGAGGGAGCCGGCCAGTTCTCCTGATTCCTGCGCGTTCTGACAGTCGATCAGCCAGAATCTGGTGGTGAGGAAAGGGGCAGGAGGGTTGTGGAACACGTACTGAGTTGTGCATGCCTGGTCGAAACTATAACAACTTGACAACATGAAGATTACGTGCCATGCATTCATTGTCATTATTATGGTTTTAAATTATTTCAACAACTGTAAAATCTAATAAAATCTATCACTGTCAGCACAATGAAATTTAAATTCTGTTTGTAAATATGGAAAACTTTCCTGTTGCTTTGTTACTTTATAGGAACTCCCAAAATCAGTCATTTACATTACACGATGTTCATAATTAAATATTGAAATCCCGCAGAGTAGAGCTTCGCAATTACCTCGCCGATACGGTGGTAGTGAAGGAGACGCAGTCCTTGACCCGAGAGAGCGGTGTGGATCCGGTGATATCCTCCCATTGGGCTGGCGAGGCACCTCCGGTAATTGAGCAGAGCAAACGCAGAGTAGCCGAGTCGCCCGGATTGATCATCCCCTTGGAGGCGGCTCGTGGCAGGGGGATCGTGAGGGTGATCGGCTTGTGGAACTTTCGTCGGCGCGGCTCCACTGTCACTATAGGCGACACTGCAACCCGGTTGCCAAGGAGACGGGCCACTACGTCCGAGTTGATTGGGTGTGCCTGGTGAATAGTGGGAGGTGGAACAAGTGAGACATAGAGTTACACTTGCCAATAGTTGAGTGGATTCATAAGAGTGCAATAAAAAACAAAATGTATTAACCATTTCGTTAAATCATGATGTCCACTGATATTCAAGAATTATTTTCCAGGATTTTCCAAGAAATTTAGCTCTGTATGTGTGGGTATATTTCAAAAATAAAAATAAATATAGAAAGATGTACCTATATGAGTATAAGTATCTAATAGAAAATCAAGTCGAACAGCTTAGTTCGCTATTTGTAGAAGCCTACTTTCGGTTTTAGCAATTAAACTACACGCCTCGTGATTTAATTGATTAATATGGTGTATGTACATGAATTCCACACCATTCAAACATAACAATTTTAACCAATTATATAACGCAAATAAAACTAAACACGTTAGAGGCGCATAGTTTAGTTTCTAAAACAGAAACTATATATCTACAGATAGTAAAGGATACTAAACGCCTGTTCGACTTAATTTTTTAACGTTTAGTTTCAAGACGAAGTATTGAGTTAACTATTGAGTGAAGTAAATAAATCTTCAAATATTAGTTTTTGAGATATTGCCTTAAAATTAATTATCTTGGAAATCTATTCAATTTGTTCAAGGATTACAGCAGGGTTTCCAGAATTTTCCGGACCTTAAAATAATTTTAAAGATTTTCCCAAGTATTTGACACCCTATAAAAGTATGATTAAAATGGTTAATGTTTTCTCAGAACGCATTTGTGCACTTAGAGTCAGTGCACATAGCAAGTAACTATGCATAAAACATCTTCTACCAACCTGGAGTCCCACACGAATTCGCTTCTGCAGCGCGCCATCGGGGAAGACGGCCTGCACTTGTGGTACAACTGTCGAGCTGATAACCGAGCCTTCTGAGCCAATCATTGCCGTTTCCTGGCGCAGTCTGCTCACCAATGCGAAGTACTGTGGAAAGTCTGTCGTCAGGATGCGTACGATCCTCTTCGATCGGAGCTCTTCGTTCGTTTCCAAGGAATCTGAAAGCGGAATAATATTAAAATAAAGCTCACAATTTTTTAAATTTATAGCAATAAAAGAGGCATCATAACCAAGAATTACAATTATTATGAACATTCGAGTTTGTGTATACATATTAATCAATATGATTTTAATAACATAATACACGTAATTACATAATGTAATACAAGATTCCTGACACCTTTCAAAAATCAATTTTATTGATACTAAACTATGGCAGATCTTTAAAATTATTTTGACTTTGAGTTAAGTTTTTGGCAAACACTTTTAAGACATTCATTTTAGTTTTGTAGTAATTTTAGTTACATATATATATTTAAAGTTACGTAATCATAAGGATAAATACACACGTATAATTACTTACACTATTTATGTTTTACATTTTAAATAAACATTACAAAAATAAATTATATATGAACATTTAAATAATAAATTATATTATACACAAATTAATAATTAAGATAAAGCTTGACATTTGTATTACGACTTTACAAAATTATAATGCAAGTGAAAAACAAGTGTATAGCAGTGGCTATAAAAATATTCATTAAAAGAAACATCTTTTATCTTGTAATAATCTAAATAATTGATTAGTAATAGTCCTTAATACTCAGCTAGTAGAAGTAAGTAGAAATTTAGATAGCAATTTAAATGACACTATAGCTAATTTCAAATCAAAGTTTACTAATTTAAAAATATTTTTATAAATAACATATGTACATAAGCTTTATTTACGGTTTAGTTGAACTCAAAACCTAATAATGTATTCAATATTTACTAACAAATAAAACTGAAGACTAATTTATGATACACATCATTTAATAAAAGACGATAGTATCAATAATTCATTTTAAATTGTAGTGTTTACAAAGCAGAGATGGTTTTAAAAGGTCTTGTGATATATAGCAAGACAGTTTTGAGAACACATTCAAGCATGAATATTGAGACAACTTACACAGATATCAGTCAAAATTTTAAACTTCACGAGACATTTGAGACATTACAGATTAATATATTTAACCAGCAAAACATAAGATATAAAATCGTCGTATTTAACAAAATATATACATATGTTGACTTTTATTTATAAATATATTAATGAAAGTTAGTTTGTATCACAAAATTCGAGCGATTATATATTTATAAATCTGTTAAAATCTTTTAAGAAATAACATTATTTGCTCCAGGTCTCTTTAAATTGATTCAGTACCACCTCCCATCCTCATCATGTCCAGAAACTAAGTCAACAGACAAAACTGTATCCAAATTATATTTTCCCTATAGGTACTTCTTTCAGAAAAAAAAAATGTTTTTGTGTACAAATGAATAAACAAATAATCAAACATATATCAAATTAAATCCAAAACTAAGTGCAGAGATTTGGAGTTAGGTATAACAGATTAACAATAAATTAAAAAAATAATATTCATTAATAGTTCGATATTGATTTGTTTTGCCAACAATTTAAGTCTAATCAACAATGAACCCAACGTACGACGCGGTAGTAATAAAATTAAATGATATTGGCAGTTGCGCTTCAACACAGACTGCCGTGTACAATTAAGGAAAGACTGCAATATTATAAATATTATGTTGATTACACATTCCAATTTTAATGCGAACATATTATGTGTAGGTATATGTACAGTTAAATCTTGATATCATAATGATTCGAGCAGAATTATATGAGTCATGAAAAGAAAGCAGTAAACTAAATCAATTATGATGTTACCAAAAATTTAATTAATTATTCAGAGTACCGTGAATCATAAACCATGAGGAACTACACACACATGAAAGAAAAACGATCGATAATTTTAATTATTTGGCACAGTCATAAATTATGAACTGCTTGAATTGTTTTCAATTATAATTTTATATAGGTACAGCACCCAGAAAAGCTTTGTCTTGAAATTTTATTTTTTAAGAGCAAAAAAGTCTGGATTATCAACCAGGCATATTATTATTCATTTCAGCGCGTCATTATGTGATAAATAAAAGATAAGGAAGTTTTTATGACAATATGGATTCCGGGAAAGTGGTTTCTACTTTAACATTCTTTAACGTCGCGCATTGATACAGACTAGAGAGTCAATGAGGTTGTGCTCTGATCTGATATCGGTAGGTATTATGTACCTGGGAAAGTTTGTGCACTAGTACCATAACAGTCTGCTGCTTTAGGATATATAAAAAGTACGTTGGGGAAAATTTCTGAATTCTCAGCAACAAGATTTACGCTAGCTAGCCTCTCGTTATTATAACCTCTCAATTTATAGCGGTTGCATATTATTCTTGTTAGTAGTCGTAGTAGTATGTAGTATCCCACTGAACATAATACTTCTTTTGCACTTGTCTAGTGCGTAGCAGACTGGCTTTTATAGAGAAGAAAAAGAACGAGAGAAGAAAAGAAGAATAGGCATGTCTGGATCTGGAGAATGCGTCGTACGGTCGTCGTGCACTCAGGTTCCAAAGAGAAGCAGACCGTTGTGTGTAGAAGAAAAGGTATTGATTGCCTCGGGGTGGAAAGAAAGCGAGAATAAAGTTTGTTTCTGTCCCGTCCCCAACAGAATGGGAATATTATTGTAGCCTGCTGCCTAGATCCTCCTTTGCTCTGCTTGCTTCTCTGTTCTCTCCCTTCCATTAACGGTGTTCTATATTCTGTTTGTGCACGCCTATTATCGACAAAAAGTTAGCGCTTTATAATCCCAGCAAGGTTGCATAAGCAACGCGGCAGAATGTACGTGTAAGCATGTATGTTGTGGATATATCCCACAAAGATTAAATAGTAGGTAGTTTTAAATTACGATATACACGAGTAATTAACGTTCAGAGTCATTTTACTATAAATTAAATGGGGGAAATTTGTTTACTATAGCTAAATAAATTAATATGTGTATGAAGCCTGCAGACATGCCAAGAAAAAATAGATGCTACATTCAAAAATGGCGAAGAATGAAATGCAAATAACACTTAAGGACGCCGCACAAAAGGAAATAAATATTCAAAGAGAATAAAGATATTAAACAGAAAATTTAGTAGACATTAAACTAGACATTGTATTCTGGGTAAGAAATCAGTTATTCTAAATGTCGTTAGTTTAAGGTGTATATTTTATTTAAAAATATATTAAAACATAGTATTTTTATAATAGAATAGCGCTAATGCCTTTAACTATTTTGTTACTAGAACAAATTGTTAACTTTCTTTTAAGAAAAAGTTTGATATATTTATAGAACGAATATTTAAGTTATATATATTACTACATACAAAGGAAAGTAAACTCTTAGTTAATAATATAGAAATTGATTTCACTTTAGTGAGTATTTTTAAAACTATTTTTCCGGCTAACAAAATGTAGCGAATATTGGCTTGAATAATTATGTTGATCGACGATTAATATTTCATTGAGATCTCTTCTTTTAAAGCAAATTTATTTAAGGAAATATTTGCCTTCGAAATTGGTAAAAATTTTATTTTAAAAGAATATAATGGGTATTAGAAGATTACTAATATTTTTCTTTGTTAAAAACCATAAATTTGTGACGTATATCTACGTAAGCATCAAAATAGACACAGCAGGGAGTGTTTATTCTTATTTCGACAAAAAAGATATCAATGTCTAATTTTTTGTTATATGATAAACTTTATGCATAGTGTATGGAATAATAAATCTCTTTCAAGTTACATAGTTAAACAAGTGATTTGAATGTCAACTGTAAAAAAAGCGTGGTTAAGTTGGTAGATCAGCTGATAAAATATCCATATTTCATCAATATATTATAATTTATTAAATTTATATAGAGTTGTTAACCTTCATCTGTGAAAGTTCAGTTCCATGAGCTGGGATATGCTTTGCGTCTCCTGAGGCTTTAGATAGATTGGCAAGGGGGAATACACAAGTACAAAACAGGTCCCACAAGAAAAAATAAGAAACATCAGTATTCCTGCCGCCATCGAATAGGATAAAACATTTCCAAGTGAAGTATGTCAAAAAGGGAAGAAAAAAAGAGTACAAATGAGTGGGATAAATGGAGGAAAGAAAGTGTATTAGCGGCATATAGCAACTAGAAAACCAAATGAATTCGACTGACAAATATCTTGTTAGTAAAGAATACAATAGTGATACAGCCATCATTTCAATAGAAAGTCGCGGGGCACAAGAATTTGCTGAGAGAAAAATTCTCTTCTGCCGATGCTAATTTTCTAGTCCGTGACAATTACTGAGGGAATGAATAAACGGAAAGCGAACAAACCCTTAAGCTCGAAATGAGATCTGTAATTGGGACATTTTTATCGTGTTTTATCAACTCTAGTGTGGCAGTGTGGCATAGATCGACAGCTCAATAACAAATCAAAAGAAATATACTTTACGGTCGTGTGAAAAACGTCAACCTGAATGAGGGAGGAGTGAAGCTTATTTCTTTATGATCTCTCGTCCAACAGCTCCACATCCAAAAGCAGAGTATTATCAAGATAGAAATAAGTAAATCGATAAATACATGATAAATACAGAACTCACAAAAAATCTAATCATTCGCAACTTTTCTGACCCCAATAATATTATTCGTATTGATGAAAAAAGGATAAAAACACGGTGATGTGGT
Source organism: Invenusta paracnida (assembly GCA_036023295.1). NCBI lineage: Eukaryota > Metazoa > Platyhelminthes > Proseriata > Coelogynoporidae > Invenusta > Invenusta paracnida. Next base: position 12,145 of record JAYRBW010004786.1, on the reverse strand, counting down.
TTTAAGTCCTCAGACGTATGTCAAACCAGAAATGTGTGGATTTTTATCTTTTTTTTGTAATACAATTCAATATATTTCAAAACTAACATGCATAAAATAAAGTAGATCAGTCTCGCTATATATACACACACATAAAAAGAATGGTAATTTACGCCTAAGTTCACTTCACATTAAAGGCATTTGGTAAGTTTAATTTAATTATATGTCCTATAAGATATATGTTAATTTAAAAAAATAGTGTATGTCAAAATCAGTAAAAAATTAGCTAAATTATAACAGCCAGTTATAATTTTATTATACTATGCTATTCTACAACTAAAATATAACGTTTAATATTCAGTAAGAAATTTAGGGCGAGCAAAGTAATAGCAATTGAATATCGATTTTAGTTGTCATATTACTCATTAGTGTTTATTCCTTTCTAACAACGTAAATAAAACTATTCAGATTGATGTAGAAGCAGATGCGTTTTTCAGAAGCAAAATCTGTTTTTTATACATACATATAAACATAAATACGAGAAATCTGCAAGTACGTATATATTATAAATATATTAAGAATATGACATTTTGAAGGGTTTATTAACAGATTTCGTCGAAAATTACAGCTAAAAAATGGGAAAATAAGAGTATATTTAATACATAGAAGTATAATATAAAGATATTCTTATCTTAATTGTGTTCTAATAAAATGACAATACTTAAAATTGTAAAATGAAAGAATTATTTTTTATTCTCTGTGAAGAACACAGAAATTCAAAATAAAAAGGTTCTATCACAACGACAATAAACAACATATTGTACAATACAATATTTGTTGATTGTCAATATCAGAGAATAATGATTCATCCTCCTTTAATTTCTATAAAACATTTTATTTAATCTAACACAATTTTTAAATTTAAAATAATAGTATTGACATTTTCATAAAAAAACGGTTTATTTCGACGCGGTGAATTTACAGGAATACGTAATTATTAAAATATTTTCTTTTTATTTGACTAACAGGTGTAACATCCACTTTTTGTTAACATTTCAATTCGTATAAAAAGTTCTATATTATTTTACGAAATCTTAGCAAATAAAAGATTTTTAAGGAAGTTATTTTTAAGATTGAACTTCTTTCTTATTGCTGTAAACTAATTTCATAAAAAAGGTATAAATATCACGTTTTAAATTTCCATAATAATATTTATAGACTATGCGATTCTTGATTTTTTTTAAGAGAAGGTGCTTTTCCAACGTGTAGTTAGCAAGTCCAGCCCTCCTCACCGAAGCTCGGCCCCACGGCGTCCTGTACCGCCTGCTCCGTGGCCTCCATTGTGTGTTCCTTCCAGGACTCGCCATTCTCACTCCTCAGAATCATCACCTCGCGTTCCCGATCTCTCAGAGAAGCGAAGTGCGGGATCTCAATTAGGACCGGGCTGTTGAACTTGCAGGGGTGTGGGCCCATCTCCAGCACACTGCGGGGGAAAGAGGGGTCGGCGATCGATAGAATAGCGGTATCGGTTTATTGATTGGAGTGAAATAAGACGTCGAAATGATAATATAATGAACCATTTAAAATTTTACAAGATATTGATTTTTCACAACATTGATAACAGGAAAAATTTATCATTAATTTAGACTGAGTTGTATATTTTATGAACATTTTTAATAAAGTCAAATTACTTATATAATATATATATATACATACTTATATTAAATATAAGTCAATTATAGCATAACTTATGTTTCACTAACTAAAGCTTTAATTAATTAAATAGTTTTATTTTCAAGTTTTTATAATAGTTCTTAATAAATATCATTCAAACATTTTTTCGACCGGATAAATTTGGTTTATTTATGTGGCTTAGGAAGTGTTTGTTTTATGATTTCTCTAATTTTTAAGATCACATTTGTTAAAGATTAAGAATAAGATCAAGAATAAAACAAGTTTGAGATTTCAAGCTGTTTTACGATCGAATTTTTTTATTACTATATTTAGGTTAGTTTAGGTTTCAGATTTCTTTTTAATCGAAATAGTTAGGCAATCGTGAACATTTACATTGTGGGGTAATTTAACATTTAGAGAGAAGAAAATAATTACATAAGCTGTCAATTAAATCGATGTTATACACTTAAGTAAGTGTAGGTACATCTCACAGTGAAATTAATATTAAAGTTAGTTTACGAATATAATATCGAAGAAGAGGCTTAGTTTGATTAAACATATGAAATAATTCCAAATAGATTTTTCATATCGTTATTCATAAAATTATTTATTTATTCGTTGTATTAAAGTTTAGAAAAAGATATCTGCGTAATAAATGATTAATTACAGCTCTATATAATGTCATTTAAAAAGACACAGCATAATTAAAGATATATAAACCACTCCCACGTTAATTTTAGGGTTGATTATTTCCCAGAATGCACGGGATTTACGATCAATGCATATATTTTACAGTTTATTTCCACGTGCATTGTTTTTATTGACTTTTACAGAACTGCATGGGGACGAACTGATTTTTACAGAATTACACAGAGAAAAAAAGTACTTAAAAATCAAGAAAATATTTTATTTATGAAAATTTAATAGAAAAAACGTGTCAAAAAATATTATCTGACATATATTCGCAAATATTTAATTTTCACAAAAATATTGCAATAAGATGGAGGACAGACAATGTTTTATTTATAGAAAGCTGTTTGATAGCAACGACAGATTCATATACATTCTAATGTAAAAATGAAATCCCTCCAATAACAAACACAAAACAATTCCCGTATATAAAATAACATTTATTTCAGTTTTGGGATATAATAAGAAAGAAATTGGCTATTCATTTCAATCCTATCATTGTATAATTGAATTAGATGTTATCTGATTATCAAATGAAAGGCTCACATCTGATATCTTAAACTTAACTTTACGAGTTCAAAACACTCGTAAGTGGAGCACATCGGTGAATTAATGAAATGTAAAAAATCTAGCGAAGTGTACTATTATCTATAAGACGATGGCACGAAAGATAAATATCGATTTGCGAAAATATTTCATGTATAGGTCACAGCCGCTTATAAAATATTCAAAGCAATTTATAGAAGTTTATAAAAGAGAATTTTTAATAATGAACAGGCTTGTTAAAATTCATCTTTCGATAGCTATAGGATGAAATTTAATGTTGCTTAGAAGTGATAACATCAGTATTTGTATCAGCTTTATCGATTTTTAAGATATACTCAAATATATTTATTTAATTTGGAAAAATTGATTTGTAAAATACGATTAAGAGCACAGTTAAGAAACACCAAAGTAGTAGAGCATGTTCTTTAGTCAAATGAATAATGTCGAAATTTAAATGATAATGTTGTCCTCGAAAGACACTGGCGTTATATATATAAAATTTAAACACTTTCGAAAATTTATAATTTTAGTTTATTTGAAAATACATAATATTGTATGATATGTGTCCAAACTAGGAATATTTGTTTTGTTAGGCAAAAAATCATACATACATAATTACAATAAATATTTAAAATGTATTTCTTGCGGTTTTCGGTTATTTTATTAACCTCAAAACCATTGATTTTTTCTAATAACGAACAATATTTAACACGGAGCACACTATTGCATATGGATAGCTTGATAATTCCGAATTCACAAAATTATTTGTACATACTAGTAATTTGAGCAGATACACTTAGTGTATATATGATACTGAAGAGATACCTTTTTTCAATTTGGTTGTTTAGACAAATATATTTATAATTCATTTCCAATCTACTAGAGAGTTTGGCAAATGTTACCTTCAATCTTGTACGTAAAAGATATTTATTTTGCCAATAATCATTTTAAAATGAAATCAAAATTTATGAACTTTTCGATATATCAATAAAATAAACTATATCATATCGAGTATATATAATATCTCTCGGTTGGTCAACAAACTTCATCTGTTAGTTCAGGCCCTATTTCGTCAGTAAGATATCCTTATGCAGATATATGTAAATATTGCATACATCATCATAATATGCTTGTTGTGCTTATAATTCCATATGAATTTAAAGTTATAAAGTTATACAACAAATATATAAGATATGAGACAGAAAGCATCACTCACCGACACGCTAGTCCTTCACCATCGTTTAGCGGTGGAGGGCGGGTGACTCTCTCCATCCGAAGCATTCTGCAGGTGACTCTGGTCGGGGCTGAGGCGGAGCTCGGTGGGACCAGAATTCGCATCCCTGCATGCCGACTCCCTCGCATCGATCCACCGCGGGCATCGACCAGGAAGGATACGAGGAACCTGCAGTCAATCAGAGGGGATGGGGTATGGGGGGGGAGGGAAGGTTATTGCTTCGTCCAATTACGCCAAAAAAACGAAGGATGAATATTGTGTTCTATATCAGACGCATACAATTTATTTTTAATTCTAGTATAAATGTATTACCTAAAATAGAATGGTTAGTCTATATAGATCTACAAGTTTTAAGTAAGCACATACTTTAAAACTTTCATTTTTTGTTCGTACAGTAAAATATTATGTTTCCCCACAAATGTTTTACTCAAATTTAAAAATTCTCATTTAGTGGTGAAGCAAGCCCAATCAATTGTAAACTATCACATTCAAATTTATAAGAAAATATTCAATTCATAAATAATGCATTATGGCCGTAACTGTAGGTAATTACAATACATGATATGTTGCAAAACTAGATATTTATGTTTTCAATTATAATGCAACTAATTATTATTTTAAATAATCGTCTATATATTTATAAGTAATGGCATACCAATAGTAGATGCACCAGATCTTTTCTTCCCTCTCATTACCTTAAAAGTTGTTAAAAGTTTCACCTCACGCACCACTCCTTAAAACGAAAATAATAGAACTAATGAACCGCTTTCTTAATTCTTTTCGGGAAGTGTATTGTACTTAGCTAAAAAGAATTAGATTATTGACATCCATGATTTTACGCTTCGTTTATTGATTGAAATAGTTGTAATATTTTCGAGTTAGGTAATCAGTTAATAAGGTTGAGTTGGCGCGAAGTTCGATAATTTTATTTTTCATTTAAAGAACGTACAAAAGACATATTATACATATATTATGTATATATTTATGCGATATTTAACCCATTAATAAATATGTTGACGATATAATGAACAAGTTAAACATTTTAAAATAAAGTCAAACTAAAACCAAGGTTGCAATAAATATTTTAGTACAAATATTATTGTACATTATTTTAAACTGCTGTTGGCAAGAAATATTGTGGCTGTAAAACACTTTATTGGGTATAAATTTAATTAAAAAAAACAATACTACAGCTTTTTTAACTGAAGTCTTCTTCCAAGATTCCATACGATTTTCGGGTATGATTTTCCAGGGCTATTCTTATAGAGCTCTCAAGGGTCATAGTTATTTATTAAGTATTTTCAGGTCTCTTCTGTGCTTCGTGTATTTAGGTTTTTAATTTTAGAGATTTTACAGAAAAACATGAAATTATGGAACCCGTTAAAACACTGTTCTTCGGGTTATTAAAATATTAACATTATTTGCTTTAAATAAATTTATATCAGCCATAATTAGAATTAACATTATGTTAATTAGTATATTAAAAACTTAATTAGAGTAATTGTAGGTTTAAATATCAGAAAAAGTACGTAAATGTCTAACGAAGAATAGAAAATAAAATAGAAAACAGATTAAATATTGATAAACAAAACAAGATTACTTCCATCGAAATCATAAATTAGATGGTTTTTAAAAGTTAATAAAATTTATAAAGTCAATTTAAGTCTCTACGGTTAATATCAGATAATGATATATATTTGTGACAACACAATAGCATGAATAATAAAAAGTTGAAAGCGTGAAGGATTTTCAAAGCATTTTCTAAAATAATAGACATAGAAGTTAATAGGATATCATAAATGCTTATTCTGAGAATATTTAGAAAAAATAATATGAAATAAACATTATATTCAAAATTTAAATGTCTACAAAATCTTAGAAGAAACTTTTTACTACAAAGATTTTAATTGATATGATATAATCACCATCAAGTTTAATTTGCAAGCAATGTTGTAATGATATAACCAGGGAAATTTGTTGAATTTAATCTAGCAGTATTGACAGGGAAATATAATTACAGAGTAAGATTAATAGTACCTATCCATATGTTTCTACCTAGAAAACGTTTTTAAATATAACATTTTATTATACTACAACAAATTTATACTAAACAAAATGTTGTAGATTTTTCAGTTTTCCAGTTCAATATGGATGAAAATGCTGTTTGTGTAATCGAAAGTGCAAACTTTTTTATTGAACAGTTACTTTTACTGTTACAGTTATATGATATAGATAACTATTCTACAATATTTATAAAACAAGTAAAACAAAATATTTATTTGAAATATAAATTAAAAAAGTATACTATACATAGTTATAATATATGAAGTGAATCAAATTACATTAGACTATTTTATGTATTACACAAATACAAATTGTCATAAAAATAAAGCCGTAAATATAATGACACAAATATCAACGAATGGACTACAGTCTATTTAAAACCAATCTAACAAACTTCATAACTGGGAAATATATATGTGCCTATGAATTGGTAGATACAGACTATGCATTGGTAACTTATGTATCAGATACATCCCAATGGTCATGCCTTGGGTAGTATAAACTACATACATATATATTGATTAAGTAAGAACATGTAAAATTAGTTTTTCAGTAAGTTATCCAAAGGTTACAGAACTGTATACCTATCTAACTATTTAATATGTAAAAACGTGTAGGTATATAGTCAACGTTTTCGAACAGTTTTAATAGCTTTCTGTAAGACCCATATATATATCCCCATATTTAAACTTAAATTATCTTTGACGAAAACAAATACACATATATGCAAATATTACATTAAAGTTATATGAAGCTAATTAAAGTTATATATAGATGTTATCTCTATAACCGGGCAGTTTTCTCTGTACAAGAAGTTACATAAGTATTCCAGTCGAAGATAACAACATGGACTTATTGATTTTATCAATAATTACTATAAGTCTTTTAATTTTAATATAGAATATAATTATAGTTTATTACTATTTTGAAACAGCTAATATAGTAAGTCTGTTTTATGACTAGTATAACCTATATATACAATAATATATATCCCACATATTTGAAAGATTAACAATGCGAAAGACGCGGTATATATATATTGTTAAAATACATTATATAGGTGGAATTTATCAACGCATATTATGTACAACATTTTATGTTCCATATAGAACTAATCATTAGAAATACAACATTGTATATTATATGTACATATATACGAAAATTTAAACATTTTACAAAATATATTTTCATCAACGTAACTAAAATAATGAATGTATTTAAATCTGAATCTAGCTATACTATTATAGAAAAGAATAAAGATGAATGTTTTACTATACTTATAGTTGAGGAAAATATTATCGTTCAGCTATTGTTATCATAAAGGACAAACACATAGCCTAGATCCCATATATGTATGTCACGGAAGCAGGAGAAATATAGAAACAATAATAGTCTGATTAGCTAAGTGTATATAATACCAGTCTCAATAATACGTATGTCTTGTTCCGTTGTTTACAGGCAGCAGATAGGAATATATATTGATCTTAATTAGGCTCTGAATATAAACATGTACAATGTATTTTAATAAAGGAATATATGGTGAAATATTGGGCACGATTATATTTTAAGGAGACAATTTTTTTCATTTAGCAACGTGAAAGATAAGAACAGTCGAGAACCTATCTGGATTTTTATGTGTCGTAAGCAATGTCCCTTGAATTTGGTTTCGTTAGATAAAAAGACACGAAATTTCTAAATTTCTAAATTGCTTAATATTGTTAAGATTTCCGATAGACGTAATTTCCTGAGAACAGCATTATGAAAAGAAAGAAGAATGGCATATAAGCTGCTGTAGTATAAAAGGGTTATTTGCGATTTAAAAATGAAATAGTAGCTAAAATAGTGGCTACTTAAGAACTGAATTGGAATAGGTTACATAAAGGAATTTAGCTGACAGGTATACCATTGCCTTGGTTACAGTTGACTAACATGTTATAATAAAAAAATTATTTAAATATATGCAAAATAAAATAGTGTTAGCTACAGTATGTGGATCTTTTAATTAGTTAAAATAGAAATAAAGAAAGATAACCTACATAAAGGAGAAATGTATAATAAAACTGACAGACGTAGGTATTTAACGATAATAATGAAAATGTACTTTAAAAAATTATTGACAAATTAACCGTTTTCCATTACAGCAGCGTGTAGTTTATTTTAATATTTGAAGATTATAATCATTTATTTTTGTGATATTTAAGTGATTAAAAATTCACAATTCGCAAAATATTTATAGCAGAATGTATATTAGATTTCAAGTATAGCTTTTTTAAGCAATATTATATGAAAGACGCAATTAATAAACTATAAAAACCTATTTTAATGTACAATAAAACATTAAATATATAGATAACCATTTTTGTAGTTAAATTATTACAATAAATATATTACAAAAATACAACATTACGATGTGTATTCAAACTTAATATATAATATAACTATATGTAGATGATATACATGCTAAATACTGGGAAAAATTGTCAAAATAAATCCGAGAAAAAGATATATTACATTAAATTAAATTAATAAATGAAAATATATAAGAAATTATTGATATGTTGCTTAAAATTTTAAGCTAAATTCAGAGTAAGTCGCCTTAATTATAATATAAAATTTATATTTTAAGACAAAAATAGTACAGTATAGCAAACAGAGGAGAACCTACAAAATCAGTTAAAATAAAATATTTCTGCAAGTCGTGTTATAACCCATATATGGCAGAAAATAAGCATTTTAAGCATACACATTTATATATATGCATATAAATATACAAAGCATTTCCCTTTTCTATAGCAAATCAACAATTTATTCGACATATATAATATAATCCTAAAAGACGATTGAACTTTAAATACGGGGCTTTTTGTTCTTTTATAATTTAACTATCATGGTGGGACATATACATACCTATAACATACAAGTATAAACATAACTAGTCAGTCAATGTGTCCATCGATTGTTTTCGATTAAATCGTTGTTTTAGCCGCAGTTGTTATGACAATTGACCCAGAAGACGACTGTGATTGCGGGATATACATACGTCCTATACATAATAAGTTTCTCGCCTATTTGTGTTTACAGAAGAAGGAGAATTTGACTTGGCAGATGCATTCACTAGATTAGACATGATTTTATTGAAGCACTGGATGAATAAGATGTTGAAAAGAGAAAATAAGTTAAAATGAAATATAAGGGAGTTTGGTGGTATAAAACTAGATAAAATACAGTATACCGAATAGCTTATTATAGACTATACATATAGGTATATCTTCCATTTATTTTAGAAACATAAAATATATATGTAGTTTCTAAAACTAGGTAAAGAATTTGTTTGTACATGTCTACTTTTTATGTATCAGAAAAATATATAGGTTATATTTTATTATGTATATTCCCATATATATATGGAATTTGTATTTAAAAATGTAAAAAAAATATCAAATAAATTTTCATTACAAATTTAAAATATGTAGCAAAATTATGCATAGAAATATAAGGCATTTAAAAATAACCATAAATTAATTTTTGGATTAAAAACCAATAATACAGAAGGATAGAAATTGGCTTCAATTTATTTTCATCAGTGTTTCAAAAATCTATAATTATATGATAAATTTAAAATTATTAATGATATCAAATGATGTATTTTTAAATTCAGGAATTTATATTTAATAAACCTTATGATTGTTTAAAATACAAAAATAAATTAAGTTAAGATAAATTAAATTAAGATAATATCCTAAAATTTTAATTATCTGACAAAATCATTGGCATTCTACATTTAAACAGTTATAGTCTTTAAAAAAAATAACAATAAATACAACCATAAAAATAGGCAGACAGAGTTTCAATCTTTTCTTGATAATTATTGAAAACAGATTGATACCACGACCCTAATGATTTGATAAAATATTCTAAAAAAATAATACCTATCTCTGCATTTGCAAGTTTAAATTTTGTTAGTATAAATTTAATAAATTATGATTTATGTAAACTTATAGTAAGTTAAAATTATTTATAGATGGATATACGATCTTAAAATTATATACCTATATAACAATATTTAGTAGGTACCTACAAATTATCTCTTACCTAAACTTTCTTGAAATACAATAATCTTCTATTTACACAAATTAACAATGTAATACATAGGAAATCAATATAAGAGTTGAAATTCTATTAACAGTCTATGACAATTCTTATATATAATAGTATTAATTTATTTTAAAATATAATTATATTATTGAAAGAATATTGTTAAAATGTATTTTTATATAGGTACCAATATCATTTAATTTTGCAATAGTTAATAATTATACAAACATAAATATTGAACAATATAATGAACGTTCAAACTGATAAATAATATTAACGAATTTTAACATATATATATATATATATATTAACAATTTAAATAATCAATAATTTAATCTTTTATTCAATAGGTATCTATGTTTACAGTTTATTAATGCAATATTCATGAAAAATATTTTTATTTATCTTATACATTATGTCAACTCATTATATAATTACCTAAATAGCGAAATTAATTTTAAAAACCAAAAAAACGCTAAATAACAATTAGACGTCATAGGTACTAGTTATAAATAAGTATTTAGTGGTACACTAATTAATTATGCATAAGACAAAATTAAAAACAAGGAATTAAATTACCATTTTTTCCTGCGCGTTGTTTTCCTAACCATGAGATTGAAATAAGTCATAGCAACATATCTGTTTCCATAACATAAAAGTATAACAAATTATAAACGCTGCCTAACTCTGATAAAAACATACCTTTTGATGATATATTATATATATGTATACACATTGTCTATTAATTGTACTAAACTAGGTATTATGTTATAGTTAGGCACCTACCTATAATGAATATATTTATTTTCCGTGATCATCCTTATATATAACATACTCTTTTATATGACTAGGCTAACGCAAGGTCGATATTATTTATATACGTATTGTCTATTAAAAGGGTCTGCTTATCAATATTGTTTTCGTCCCTATAATCAACATTATAAGTTAGTTGTTTTAATATATATGCATATCTATGGAAAAAACGAACAGTACAATCCTACAAATGTGAAATATTATATTGTATGTTATATTATGTAGGTATCATGGAGATAATTGCATATATATACAGCAATTTTTTTAGTAAATTAACGGTAAAAAGTAGCACATATAATTAATAAGCGTTATGTAGGTCCTTATTTCTCACGGATAAAAGGTTAGAAGAGCTTATCATTTTTACAGATTTTTGTAAATAAACCAGATATGGGATACAGCAAATATACCTACTAATTTGTAAATATTTATTATGCTGTTATCACTTATACAATGTGTCAAAGCTAATTTAGCAATTTGTTAACGAAAAAAGGAAGTCTAAGTTAATAAGTTCTGTATTCAAGATAAGTGTTATATAAATATAAAAAAATAAGATTGTATAGTATAGTAAGGTGGGTTTTTTTATTCAATTAACGCTATCAATACAATACAGCTATCAATATAAATGCTAGGCAACAAAAAATAAATCATCAGTTCAGTTCTATGTTGTTTAAATTTGTATTATTGGTTTATAAAAATATAACGATTAATATATATACCACCAGTGACACCGGACTATTTACGAGTTCGAAGTCATATTCTATCATACATGAGCTTGCTTAACGATTAGCTAAATTATAGCCTATGGATTCGTATATACAGGGTTTCTGAAAAGTTGCTGTGCAGTGAAAATGTTTCATTTCAACTTTTATTTACAAACAATACTATACAAACTAAGTAAATCAATGTTTCGCTCATTAACTGACTGACTGGTCACACATAATATTCTGCTCATTTAATATTGATCACTGTACAGCCTTACCTTTCTCTTATTAGAAAATTTAATATTGATCACTGCACAGCAACTTTTCGGACACCCTGTATATGAGAATA
>JAYRBW010004775.1:0-13747 GCA_036023295.1 Invenusta paracnida | reverse complement strand
ATAATTATATCTCGTCTTCGTCATATCAAATGCGTTCAAGCAAAATAAAATGTTGACAGTACACAATAATTATATCTCGTCTTCGTCATATCAAATGCGTTCAAGCAAAATAAAATGTTGACAGTACACAATAATTATATCTAGAGCGTTTAAAGATTCTACTGCTAACTGAGAGTTGATATTTATGTATTGTGGTATCTTAAATTAAAGCCTTTTGTATATTTATGTATAAATACGAAAAAAATTATCCTGATTAGAAACTATATACCATATATAAGTAGTATAAATAATACAATACAGAAATAATCTTATACGTATAAAGCATTAGAGAGCGTAATATTTCCCTATTTGCAGACTAGTATTAGTATAAATACACCGATAATTTCTATTTTTATATATTAATAATAATATTACATTATAGAAATATACAGTTGGCATATAAAATGATTAATTTTGCTTGAGTGTAATTTATTTGGCATATACATATAATACATATTGCAAAGCTACCTTCATATTATGAGGTGTATGGTATTTAACTACATTACATAATACTGAAATCTGTTTTAATACAGCAATAATAAAAATAATAATAATCTTATTATGCAACAAGAAATAAACAATCGTTCGGATTTCTCGAGTAAAATTACTTGATAGGACTATATCTGTACCCATATCGGTAGCTAACTAATAGTGTGAGTATAATTATATGGATTGTATACAAAACTTTGAATATTTTAATTCAATTTAAATTTGAAATATGTAGAATTTAGCAATGGGGAAGATTAGTATCTATCTTACAGCTGGAAGTATAATTTGCCATTATTTTTATAGCAGATAGATAGACTGACGATATTTGCAATAGCAATCCACTCTATATACATACATATACAAAAGGCTTCAATTTAAGATGCCACAATACATAAATATCAACTCCCAGTTAACAATAAAATCTCTAAATGCTCGATATAATAATTGTGTCAACATTTAATTTTACTTGGACGATTTAATATGGCCTGGTCAACATTTGGTCCAAAGAAATACGCGATTTTAAAATTCAAATCTTATCCGTCTCTATTTGTTCTGTCGCCTCGATAGAGTGATCGAGAAAAACTTATAAAGACATAGAAGAAATATAGAGATATGTTGAAACACGGAATCTCAGAAAAACACACTCATTATCAACGAGTGAATTATAAAAAAACAAGCAATATAAAGGTAGCACTTAACTAAAAGTCAATAGCAAATTCCAATGATTCGATTTTTATGGTTTTGTTAAATGCTTTCCTCTTCTACTGCGAGATAAATATAAACTGCTTCGTAAATCTAAAGAAACGGCGTCAATAAAAACTACACTTTTCAAGTAACGTTTTTAGAATGTAGATTCAGTTAATTTGACTTATTAATGATAATTCATTCATTGTAATATAATACTACAGTTCAAGATAGCGATAGAAAATTTAAACATAAATGTGTATAATAAAGTCTAATAATTACAATTCTTCCTACAGAAGTTCGAAAAATGGATTATTTACTAACGGCAGCAACAATATATAAAAGGAACTAGATAATTTCACATTATAAAAACAATTTTCAATACTTACATTAAATATACAGCTAATAAATAAATAACAATTTTAACCATAAATAAGTAAAGGAAATATACTATGAAGCAAATGAAGATTGACTTATTTAAGCAAATAAGGACAATTCTAATATAATAAAAAGACGGAATGCAGCATAGAACGTAGCCAGTATACATTAACAGAGACTCACTACATATATATATATAAATATTCTCTCGTACCATTTTTCAAATCCAAGTCTGCTTTCAACCTGTTCACTTCTTTTTCCAAAGAGAGGACACGTGCATTTAATTCCATCGCAAATCGTGACTGACAGGACAAAATATTAAAACTGTTTATATTATTCAGCATATATAGGAAGAGCTTAACAGCTTTATAACATTTTCTATAATAATATATGTAGCAAGCGTTTTCTTTTACAAATGAACGATATTTGGGTAAGTACAATCATGTAAGTAAATTGGAATAATAAAAAATAGCACAAATTAAGTCACAGATAGTAATCACAGAAATATGATGAAAACATGATGAAGCTCCAAAAAGGTATTAAACGTAATAAATCGCAAAATCACACAATAAAATTAAATGTTTACAGAAAATAAAAACTGAAAACGAGGATAGGGTTACTATTCATAATTAGGAGCTTCTTTGATGAAAAGTTCTAATAATAGAGTTATATAAGAATGCGAGTTTTAGTGATGAATATAACACAACAACATAGAGGATAATTCCGTTATTCGAGTTTCGCTTAGAATTTCTAATAAACAGAACTTTTCCTATCAACATTGAGAATTTCTGGTCAACAGAGTAACAGAATATAAAGACAGCATAAAATTAGAAAGGTATTTATCTTTGAAAGAAGAAGTACGAATAACATAAAAAGTCACACGAATTTAATATTGAATATAACATATAATTTAATGTGATTATAATATTTGTGATTACACTGATTTAAAGCAGCGCCAAAATAAGGTAAGTTCAAGGGGGTTAGAAGTTTTGGAAATATTAAAAATTATAAATGAGATAATTATATGTTTGTACAAGCAATGTTTGAGAAAATTTATCTATAAGCAAACAAGTGTGTATTTTGAGAAAAACTAACGTTAAGATATAAGAAAGAAATAATGAGCAAACATTGAAAGCATAATAGAAGTAACCTAAAAAAGATATTTCGACTTAAACGGACCAATAAAAATACGATGCAAGATAATTTCAAAGCCATTAGAGCCACATGAAGTACACAAACGAAAGTCACCTTTAATTGAAAATGTTATGTTTGTGTAATATTGATAGTTTAAGAACAGAATATAACCATTTAATTTGAAAAAATTAAATTAAACAAGCTCAATGAGATAATTAAGAATAATATTAACTTCAAATGAAACTATTCTCCCACTAACAATAATAAAAAGTATATTGTTTTATAAAAAATCTAAATAGAAAGATTTGTGACGTATCTAAAGTAGCACGTGTAATAGTACAATCTTAAAAAATCGATTTCAGTGATGATAAAAAATACAAAAGATAAATTAACAAATCACATCGCTAATACGGCTTTATAGATACAACTTACTTATTCGTAGTCTATTAATGATTTATAGGATTTGCAATAGCCATACTATATATAAGCAATATATTATACATACAAACTTATTATTAACTTCAATTCTACTACTCGTCCAACAAAAGAAAGACATAATTTAAACGAAAACAATAATTTACTAAATGCAGGTTGGCATAAAAGAAAAGAAAAAGTTTACTTAAAATACTATATTCAATAAAAATAAAAGATTGACACAACTTAAAAAGTAATTACATACAAATTACTGTATACTGTAATTACAAACCAATTTACTGTATACTATAATTACAAAATTACCAAACAGAAAAAATATGTATAATATTAAAAAGAAGTCAATAGAGCTAACAAAAATGAGTGTCAACTTTTGGGAAATTAGATGACGTGCTATATTACTATATAATGCCCCAACATCACAAGACAAAAATATGCTATATACTCGTACATAGACCATTCATATATGTACATAGAAGAAATAAATCTAGATCATTGTATACTCTATTTAGCAGATACAACTCACTAATTATATAATAGAGATTTGTCTTGATTTAAAATTAATTAGTGATGACTATGTGCTTCGAACGTTTGTGATGGTATAAATGTGATGCTGATATAAATGAACACTGACAGAATTCACACATAGACGGTTTCTCACCCGTATGGATTCGTTTGTGGATTACAAAAGTTCTAGATGTTTTGAAGGATTTATTACATAAGTCGCAGTTATACGGTCTCTCATCTGTGTGCATTTTTTTGTGACTTATGAGATGATGTGACATTTTGAATGATTTATCACATAGATCGCAGCAAAATGGTTTAACACCTGTATGGATTCGTTTGTGGTAAGTTAAGGTTCCCGATGTTGTGAAGGATTTATTACATAGGTCGCAGTTATATGGTTTTTCGCCAGTGTGGGTTCGTTTGTGAATTTTAACGTATTCTAAACGTGAGAATGATTTATGACAAACATTACATTGGTACGGTTTCTCACCTGTATGCACACGTAAGTGATTTTTAAGTTTTGACTGACTTAAACATTGTTTATTGCAAACATTACAGGGATAAAATGAACGAATGCCTCTGTATTTTTTAACTCTTGAAGCTTTCTGAATTGTATCTTGACAAACATCACTCCCATTCGGTTTCTTCTTATCCAGTACCACGCACCCGTGCTTCTTTAATTTAGCAAGCCCCATAAAAGATTCGCCACACGCATTACAAACGTAGGAATCGTTCACAGAAGATGATGGTATAGAGTTTAAAGTTGTCATTGATGAAGTCAAAGTTAGGTTTAATTCAGGAATATTATTTTCAACCTAAAAAATACAGAATTAGGAAATGTAAAAGATAAAAAATAGATCAAAGCATTAATAAAAACTACAAATAAACTGTTACAATCATAACTATTAAAACAGTGTTCGTTGTTTGTTTTCTCTCGCAACCATTTTATCCCTTTATTTACAGATATAGATTTAAGAAAATGATGTTGATTGAACTGAACTGAACTGAACTGACAGGAAAATCAACAGAAATTTTTTATATTTTCGACTTCAATTATAAGTTTTAAACTATAGTAAATTATTTAGATATTAAACAAACAAAAATATTGAGACAATTAAACTCGACAATTAAAATATGCACTAAGATATTTTGTAAAAATTAATTATAACAAAAGGTTTATTGTGGTCATCAAATTTTAATTTTTTCAACGTATCTTAAATATTTATGTTTCGGATATAGCAAATTAATGGAATGTAGGGGAGACCGGGGCTGGTACTAACATTTTAAGGACATTTTAATTTTTTATAGAAAGTTCAATTTATATTGAGCTATTACGAGCATATCTATAATCTTAAGAATGTTTTCTAAAAGTGACATAAAAACAAAATGTTTGATATACATTAACAACCATATATTAATCTTCTAAATAGTTTGGACGAGTGTTAGAACCTGCCCCACATACGGGGCAGGTTCTAACATCACCCGGGGTAAGTTCTAACACAAATAGATGTAATGAGATATACATATTGCAAGAAGCAATGAAGCGTATACATAATATGGTATTACAAAAGTAACGACATATATAATATAACGAAATGTAACCCGATGTAACGAGTTAATATTAATATACCAAGATGTAAACGAGATTTATAATGTAATGTAACACAATAGTACTTTTATTTACAAAAATCACAAAGAAAACACTCAATTTCGTCGCCCATCTCGTTATCGCAACACAGGAAATGCGCCCAATTTCTACATTTCGCACATTGAATCCAAGATTCTCCAGGCTTAGAATTTCCATATGATTCTCCGCAGTAAACACATATAGCCTCGTTTTCTCTTTCAAACCGGGCAGCACCTATTCCGGTTGAAGTTATAGATGCACCTTCATTTACTCTGAAAGTTTTTATTTTCACAGATTTCGGTGCTGAACATACACCTTTTTGAATTATTTTTCTTTTCTTAACGTTGTCCATTTTGGTGGGATTGACTTTTCTTTTAAGTGGAACTGAGTGATTAGATTCAATGTCATCAGTTAATATTGTGCTTTTCATCTTTCGTCGTGCAGGCTTTCCCTGCTTCCTTGGTGAGGCTTTTGAAAGTGGTCGGACATGTTTAGGTGAAAACGATTGGATCTTTATTAGAGTCGGATCTTTGGTGACAACAGGAGCACCTTGATCTTCTGTGACAACAGGGGGAGCCGGATCTTTGGTGACAACGGGAGCACCTTGATCTTCTGTGACAACAGGGGGAGCCGGATCTTTGGTGACAACGGGAGCACCTTGATCTTCTGTGATAACAGGGGGAGCCGGATCTTTGGTGACAACCGGAGGACCTTGATCTTCTGTGACAACAGGGGGAGCCGGATCTTTGGTGACAACCGGAGGACCTTGATCTTCTGTGACAACAGGAGGAGTCAAATCGATAATATCGATAACTATTTGTGGACGGTCGGTGACGTAAGCTGGGCCGAAATCGTCATCAGAAAAAATGTCTCTATCATATGGAGAGATACCTGTTACTTGAAATCCTTTTATGACATTGGCAGGAGTGGCAGCCTTTTGCCAAACGCGTCGCAGTAGTCCGAGTATGTGGTAGATTGTCATCGTCTTCCCTGGGTTTTCTCTTAACCATGCGTCTTGTGCTTCATGGAAATAGCTTTTCAAAGGGCCATAGACTGTCCTGTCCAGCGGTTGGAGTTTATGGGAGCAGTGTGGAGGAAATGATACAAGCACTACTCCATTGGCTTTGCAGTAATTTAGCACAGAAACATGAAGGTGTGAACAATGATTATCCAGCAGTAATAACACAGGTCGAGCTGGACAACATCGTATGTGTTTTACAAAGTGCTTCATAAATTCTAAAAATTGAACGTCTATCATCCAACCAGAGGGGTTAGCAACTCCTATACACCCTACTGGTCCATCTCCAATAAAATGTTCATGGAAATTTTTTCTTGGGAATATCAACATTGGGGGAACTGTGTTACCAGTGGCAGAAACAGGGGTACACATAGTTACCAACGTTCCTCTTTCGGCAGAAGTAATGGCTCCCACTTGCTTAGTACCTTTTTTGGCTACTATGCGTCTTGGCTTCTGAACGGTCGTAAGCCCTGTCTCGTCTGTATTCCATATATCATTGGGTTGGAAACTGTACCTCTCCATGACGGTGGCAAGATTCCCAAAGAAATGAGAAACATTTGTCCGATTAAAACTGGTTGCTCGGCTGAGACTTGTTGCCTCCGGTGTTCTTATTGACAATCGGGGGTGTCTTTTCAAGAATGCAGTGAACCAGTCAGGTCCCGCTAGTTCCTTTTCAGCCCAAGAAGCAGGCATCTTCACAGAAAAGGTTCTGGCACAATCAAAAGCCAGTTTTTGGATATCTTTTATTGTTAATCCATAATATATTTTTGCAGCTTCCATAACATACTCTTCCAAAAGTAATTCCTGGGCATCTGATAAAACCTGCCGATTTTTTATATACCCGATGACAGTCTCTTCAAAAGCAAGTTCATTATTCTTTTTCTTTATAACATATTTTTTTAATGAAACATGACAAATTTCGTATTCCTTTGCCACTGATCTGACAGAGCGGCCGCTTTCTATAACAAAATTTACTGCGTTCTTCATGTGTTCTGGGTCAGTAGTACTCCCCTTATTAGTTTTCTTTTTGTAGTGTCTGACCATCCTATAATAGTAAAATGATAATATAATATAATATAATCAGATTTTCTGAAAGCATAATTAGTATAAACAGAAATTCCAGGAATTTCATATAATGGTATACTCAATTCTGATTAATAGTTTCTCAAACTAATCAGAATTGACAAAATTAGAGCAATGATTTCAAAAATACACTATTCATTATAATTATGCTAATCTTTTGACCGGGACTGTAATACGGGGTTGGTTTTAACATGTTAGAACCTGCCCCAAATTTTTTGTTAGAACCAACCCCACCTAATATTTCGAACGAATTTCGTTAAGTTTTTAATATAAAAACACTTCTGCACTTTAGTTGCAACTCATGAAGAATGTCATAATTCTATGCTTAAACGTTGAATTAAGTCAAATACTACATTATGCAGTGGTAAGATACTATTAACTTTTTTATACTACGCTATTAATTAACTAAATAATGAAAAAAACTCATTTGTGGAAATAACTCACGTTGTTTTGATATGACCAACAATTCAAATAGTGCGTTTATTTAGAATTTGCATACGATTTAAACAAAATAAATTATAGCATAGCAATCTTTAGCATAGTTAAATAAAACGCCGTGTTAAAACCTGCCCCTGTTAGTACCAGCCCCGGTCTCCCCTACAATCCCGGTGTTTTTTTCCTAAATTTATATTATATAATCATTAGCATTGTATTATGAGAAGGAAACTCGATTAATATGAATTTACTTTATAGCAATAGTAAATTATAGGCTTATACTCGATGGCTAAATTGATCTTATTACATTTGTATACGTATTGCTTTTCATTTCGTTAGTGACTAATTTGCATTTACTATGCGACCTATCTAAAGAAGAAAATTATATTTCTGAACAATAGATTTTTTACCTATATACATAGTAATCTGTATGCAAAATGAGTCACAATATATAACAGGTGATATATGAACATCTACATACATAGTAACTTTGGCATAAACTGACAAATACATTATCTGACAATTAAATAAGGGTGCCTTACAGCTCTCTTCATTGAGTGAAAACGTTGACCTAGAAATGTTAATGACATATTACAACAGTTATTCAAGTTCATAAATTTAGGTGTAGCTATGTAGGTATATACTGATAATAAATACAAAATGATGTGAATTATTCTTGAAAAATTATCGTTATTTAGTCTTGAATAACTACATAATAGCACTATAATATTACGTCTGTGGTCATAATTATTCGAAACAATGTTGCGTACGATGCCGATTATATATGTATATATTGGAGAAAGACTATACATTCGGAAAGTTTTATAACATACCCAGTCTGAATAGATCCATTTAAAAAATCACAAATATAATTTAACATGATTAAATTTAAAATTATGACATAATTCTTAACAGTATTCATGAGACAAGCTAATTAAGATATGAAAATATAATGCTTGTATAACTATAGGAGAACTGTGTAAGGTAGTACATGTCATAGATAGTTAGAATTTTTTTCACAAATAAATAATGTTCATAGGTACTAAGAAGTGTGGAACTCAATAATTGATTATTCAATGTTTTATTTTTGTTAAGCAAAACATTGTTATTATACTGCTTAATACAAGTATATGGATCAATCAGAAATAGATTAACAAAAATAAATTATTTAGTTATTCAATATTTATGACTTTAATTATACATCTTATAATTAAACTACATATTGAAGTAATCCTTGACGATGTATATAAAGTATCATACTTTGTTGTACTATATTTAATTTCAATTCAAACTTTAGCTTTTAAATTGACAATTATATTGTTCTACTTTATATTAATTAGTGATTATTTTTTATTTTTTATTCATTTAAAAAAACTGTGACTAATAATTAGGACAAAAAGTTGGTTTATTATCTTGACCTGATATATTCATTCATTAGTATTATTATTAAAATGAAAAAAAAAATGATTATGATTTTTAATTCAAACAACTATTATCTATATAACTGCGAAGGCTCTAGTATATTGTATACTAAAAGTTAATATTTTATTTATAAGTCAAATATTTATATATTTAAAATTCACTGTTTTAAATTAAATTGTTGGATGATAATCCAAAATATATTATGGAGCGCATGACAATATTTAAAATATGTCTCATATATATGGTATATGGTCCCATTTTTTAAATGACCCATATCTTATAACTATTACTTCCGCCTATTAGAAATATAATACACGTAGACTTCTAGATACACTATAATGTCCATGGTTATAAATACAATACTGACTACTGTAAATTAATCTCCAAAGTCTTGAATTGATAAATATACTTCATATGTATATAGTTTAATATATAAAACAAGTTTTAATTTAGAAAGTCAAATAAGCTCACTAGCACCAGACGATCAAATTGAAAAATATATTTAAATTTGAAAAGGCTTAAACAAAAAATCCCTTGTTCCGTGAACATAATATATATGCAGTAAATGCCATATTTCATTATAACATATTAAAAATAAAAAGGCATATAAACTACCAATATTTTTTTGTCAGTACTAAAAAGGGTACGTACGAAAACATTGTTACACTGACACTTAAAATGAAGAACTTGAATCCCATGGACTCAACAATAGGTCCAGATAGGAAGGCACTCAATGTTATGACCAAGCTGAAGGAAGCCATTACAATAGCGGACGAGGATCCATAAGCAGAGGTGTATCGCTTTTCCACAATCGTTGACAACAAAGGAATAAGGCCATAGACGTTGACTGCATTTCCAAATAAGTTAATCCCGATTGGTACAATCATTAAATACCAGTGCTCAAAATAAATTAAAGCAACAAGTGAACAGGATGAAGTGCAAATTAAACACATAATTAAGATGTACATTTTATTGTGCCAATGGATAGAGAAATACCAGGCAAAGAGTGTACCCACAATGTGAAAGGCGAGTCCGGGAAACCAGACAAGACCTTGTTGATACTCCTCGGCATTAAATTGCTGACGCATGTACAAAGGTAAAGTTGTAAGTAAAGAATGAAAACCAATATTGGTAATTGCTAGTCCAGATGCTGTAATAAATACATGTGGATCCAATAATAGTTTAAATGAAGAAACTGCTGTTTTAGAGTTTATAGTAGCTGCTTTTTTTAATTCTTTTTCAAGTAAAGTTGAATTAACGCTTTCATTTGATAGCTTACTACCGTTTGTTACTACCTCTTCTAATTCATTGATTACCTCAATAGTTGGCTTAGAAGTCATTTCATTCATTACATTTTCAGATTGCTCAGTAGAAGCAGCAACTTTTTCAGGAGTTTGAATCTCTTGCTTGACTTTTCCTTTCAACATTATTGGAATCAAAATCACAATATATATTCCCCAGATTGGACAAAGAAAAAGAAACGTTGCTTTTTTTCCAAAGAACTCATATACCGCCCCACCATACGCTGGACCAACGGTGATGCCAAGAAACAAA
Organism: Invenusta paracnida; assembly: GCA_036023295.1. Taxonomy (NCBI): domain Eukaryota; kingdom Metazoa; phylum Platyhelminthes; order Proseriata; family Coelogynoporidae; genus Invenusta; species Invenusta paracnida. The sequence goes on along the minus strand of JAYRBW010004775.1, from coordinate 2,945 downwards.
AGAATGTGGACTAGTCCAATCAGTTTTCGTCTAATCTTACTATCCTTGAAATAGAATGGAATTGCAGCATATGTTCCACAACCAGCCGCTGCAGTTCCAGCACCATTTAAGATTCTCGCTAAAAATAAAACCGGATAGCTTTCACCAAAGGCGTAAATAAGCACAGAAATTAAATCCAGTATTGTCGAAGTGATCAATACGAATATAGGAGCTCTTGTTTTATCGATTATGTACCCAAAAATTGGATTGAAGCAGATTTGAACGATGCCCTTTATGCCAACGAACAAACCTAACTTAACATTAATTCCGTAAGTGGTGTTATTCAAATTAATGAAGGAGTTATTATATAAATCGTTTATCCCATCTTCAAAATCATTCTGTAAACTGGCATTACTATATTTAATAAAACAATCAGGTATAATTGCGATTACAATAGTTGCTATAAAAGAAGTGACCGTATACACCACACAAATAAACAACACAAGACTTGTTTTCATAACTTTTTCTGAAATCATTTTATACTCCTTGTTGAAAATGACTATGTCTCACATCGAAAAATGTAAAAATAACGTATAATAATGAATGGGAAGTAAGAAACAGCAGGTTAACTTAATATATTCAGTTGTTCATCGCACCAATAGGTACTACGATCGATGGGTGCAAAAACGATTGGCAATAATTTGCAAATTATGCTAACACTATAATATACACATACACTAATAACACTAATAGTTATATAGCTACATATATTACTCACTGTGCTTACAGAAGATAGTGAAATATGTTAGTAATTTGTATTGTTCTGTCGTATTGTTCAGCCGTATTCATAATCAACACAATTTGCTAAATAGACTAAGAATTGTCTATTTAACAAAAGTGATATTCATAATAAAACTGTCTTGAAGGATTTCTGTTAGATTCTCAAGACACATATACAGATGTCTAAATAGACACAAATTTTGCTAGGGCCGATAGAATTGCGTTCTCATCCTGTAAACTGCATGAGACAATGGATATCGCTCTCTTTTGTAGTGTAGATCATAGAGTACACATGGTGTAGATTATACTATAGATAAGAATCATCATGAATTAAAAGTACTGTGTTAACCACGCCTCTCGCATTGTCAATTAGTCAATCTAGCTACTAAAAGTGCAGCTCACCTTATACATACTTATGAATCATGATTGTTTCGAGTAAAAATTCGTTGCTAAGCAAGTCATTATGAATGCCGGTTTAAACAGTTTGCTAAGTGAAGAAAGAATTCTTGCTATATAGACAAGAAAAATTACTTGGATTATGAATACGGCTGCTGAAGCCATTCAGAAATTTATTCAATCAATACGTGATATGTTTTCTCAATACTAAATATTTTAATTTAATATAATAATTTTTGATATTAAGTATGCTATTTAAAATCCTATTTTGATAGTTTTCAGTATTGAAAAAATATACGTACCAATTATTTCGCAAAAATATGTAATATTATAAATGTATGTAATTGTCATATGAATATTGCACAACAAATTATTTATGTTTATATATACATAAACATTTTTTTTGCAGATAAATCTAAAAGTATAGATTGTCTCATAAAAACGAATCATTTTTATTAATAAATTTACTAAAATTTACGATAATAATTTATCAGTATATTTATGTCTATCAATGGATAAAACTTAAACAGTATATCTATATTTATCTATGAATAAAACTTATTAAATATATTCAATATATCTTAGACGAAGAAAAATATTATTTATTAACATTAAAAATGCAGCCCACAACGGCAGAAATTAACTGTATTATTGAAACTCTTAGGAGAAATAATTACAAAGCTTCGAAGATATATATTATATTATTACCAACGCATATGGGATCACATTATTAGTTATAAACGTGTTCGTACTGTTGGTTGCTATTGAGTTTAGAGATGGCGAAAGAAATCAGTTCAAGCGGGTGAAGGGCAGTGGTCGAAAGCAAGAAGAAGTAATGGAACAGATTGCGCCCCTAATTCTACAAGTTGTTGCTAATTATGATAGTATCACACTTCGTGAGCTAGAAGAGCGATATGATGTTAATAAAGACATAGTAGAGAATTTTGAAGAAAAACTTGCTCATGAAAAGTGTGTCAACCAAGTGGGTATCTCACGAATTATCAGATGCTCAAAAGAATGAGAGAGTAATATTGTACTCAGATGTTGGTTACTTTAAATGAAAGAAATACTTTGCGTTATACAGTAGTGACAGATGAGAAATGGTTTTATGAGTAGTAATTGGGGAATTCAACAACAAGACATTGTTGGTTATCTGCTTATGGAGACATCCCACGAAAAAGCTTGCATGAAGAACACAATCTTCAAAAAGTAGTGTGTCATGATGGACGGGACCTTTGGTAGTCTATTTCATTGCAAGGTTTTAAAACCTGGGACCCATTTCATAAAAATTATCAGTCAATCAATAATAATCAGTCTAGCATTGCACAAAACAATAATTATCAGACTGATAAATATCAGTTAAACTGATAATTTTTATGAAACGGGTCCCAGGAGTTACTGTCAGTTCAGTAGTATATATATCGATTTTCTAGGCGAGGTGATGTAGAATATACGTTATAACGACTGCAGTGATGATTACGACCTAGAAATTCAATAATTTCAAATTAATCAATTAAGACAAATAACATAGTCGGTAATTCATATCTCAGAGTAATTATACACAGATTTTTCCACTCTTACTGATTCTGTATGCAGTTTTATACTACTCTGTCGATACCCGAAAGATTTGGCAAAATAATGTTTTAAAAACTGACAGCAGTTAAATCCTTTATGCAGTAAAACAGTTTTAGATATACATATTTCACTGTCTATAGTACTCTGTACCATATAATGAAGTAAATTCTGAGTGTAGATTCTGCAGCGTACATTATGCAGAGTACATTCTATAG